>JAYMGJ010000312.1:0-118023 GCA_037178675.1 Scleroderma bovista
CTACAGTCCCGGAGTTGCAAGAGAACAGTACGAGAGAACGGAAAAGTCGTCTTCCCGGTGTAGAGACAGTCCTGTCTCTAGGTGTAGAATTGGTAGTACTGATACTGGACTCTTACCTTAGCTATGTAGGCTTGTACTTAGCTTACTAAGGAGAAGATCCTTTTCTTCAGTGTATATCTTTGAGCTCAGTCTTGGAGTGACTGAACCACCCTTCCACTCTCTAGTTTCTTAGTCTCCTTAGTCCTTGGGAGCCTTGCCAGACCTCCAGAAGTCCCTGGGTCAAATGCACCTCATCTGAGGGAGCAGCCACCCAAACACATTGTTATCTTTTCACCGGCTCTATCCCGTTCACAACTGCTGAGATTACCAGTGCATTGCCCAGCGACGACCAGGTTGTGGTGAAAGGACCCAGTCATTGAGCTATTTATTCCTTACTATAACGGTGAGTTCTGGAATCTCTAATGAAAAAATGTGCATATAGATCCAATGATGGTATTCTGGTGTCATATCCTCCAGTCAATGCGCTTGTGATCAGCATGATTACTGGAGGATAACCGGATATGGTTTTGGATGGCTTTGGGGTTCAGAGAAGCCCTGGTGTTTTCGGTGAACGAACTGAATCATTGACATTTGATGCATTCACTCTCCTAGGCACACCCACTGCATGTACATATTCATTGCGAGGATCCAAATACTCACTAGTAGTGAGACTGGAAGATAGTCATTCCTTTCAACGTCTAGGACAGTACAGGTGACTTCTCGCTTCCCGCATCAATTGCTAACAGGAAATCAACTTAGACAATTGTGTATGGAGTAATAACTGTAGATGCACCGTGTGTGGACCTTCTCAACTGCTGCACACGCTGCCTTGCAAATGCCTTTCTGGATCATCAAGAACGATGCACGTGTCCAACATGTATGAACACTAGGTGTCTGCAAGACTGAGGGAAGAATGGTGTGTCCGTGAATGATGTCTACTGTTGTCCGCGCACATGCCTACTGATATAGCCTATCTGCAGAAGCAACGAGAGAGAATGGCTGTCCAACAGGCTTTTGTACTTGGCGTCTACAGCATGTCCTTCCAAACGGAGAGTGGAACGGACTGCTCATTTCCTCGGGTAGTTTCACAGATATTACCGACCGGGTATTAAGGCTACCGAGGACCGAATCTGTGTGTACATTCACTTTTGTTCTTGATGCGCATTACTAACAGTAGCACGATGGGTCCCATGACAAAAAAGGCGATTGCCCCAAATAGCGTCAGGGATTTGTTAGGTTAACAATATATGATGCACTGCAACAGCTGAGCCAAATTTTTGTGACAATAGTGTATCATATGCATGTAGGGTAAGTAGATGTGCACAATAAAACCTTTTCCAACTGGCGTTGTGTACCGCCCATACTGATGTATAACATTGTAGCATTGTTGGTGATATGTTGCCTCATAGTACAAGTTATCATATTATTGATATATATTCAGGGCACCTCACATCTGCACTTACGATCCGTAAGTCCATGATCCCTTGCATATCTATGTTAACCTGAAATGCACCTATAAACCACTAGTAAAGGGTCAAACTGTTTTCGATGTCCTACATCTAATTGCTCGCGCCAGCCACATCAGCAAAACCTGACTTCGCTTAACCTAACTTGACAGTGACTTAATCGTTACTTAAGGCTACTTAACCGACCCGACGGATAAGCAGCATGACACTTGGATAAGTAGATCTCTACAATTAACATCTGCTTAATCTGTGCTTGTACACTTATATTCTGCTTATGACTCACTTAGTCCCTACTTATTTCACACTTGGATCATAGGTCATTTGCTTGCTCATTTCATCATTCGAGTAAGCACACAGTAAGTAGTATTAAAGTAGCAGACGAGAACATGACAAGGAGTACAACTAGACGAATAGAATGCAATTGGGTTGTTAGCATTGGCGTTGGCATTGTCATTGTTGACATTGGTGGCAGTGTGGTCGCTGGCGGTGTCACTGCCAGTCACCAGCATTGGCTAGTCATTGTGGGGTGGTTGTCACCGTCGCCATCACTGTTGGTGGTGATGGGGTCATTGTCGTTGTTGCTGTCATTGTCGCCAGCAGCGGTGGGGTCTGGTCGTTAGCATTGTCATTGTCAAAATTGGTGGTGGTGGGGTCGTCAGCATTGTTGCTGAGGTTGCTATTGTCAGTGTCAGCTGGTCATTGTGGGGACATTGGTTGTTGTCGCCGTCGATGTTGTCAGTGGTGGTGGGGTCTCGTCATCACTGTCGCTATTGTCACTGCCATTGTCGTCAGTAGTGGTGGGATCTTGTAGTCACTGTTGTCGTCAATGGAATTGGTAGTGGCGGGGTCGTTGTCATTGCTGCTGTTGTCGTTGTCACCCCCGCTGCCGTCGTTGTCATCACCATTTGCTGGTTGTTGTGGGGTCGTTGTCGGATTAGCATTGTCATTGTCATTGGCACTGGTAGTCGTAGGTCATAGGTCGTTGTCATCGCCGTGGCCCATCATCATGTTTTTTTCAGCGTTGGTGAGGTCATTGTTGTCGCCATCAGCGGTTGTGGTAGTCGTCATCATCGCCATGGCCCGTCATCTTTTTTTTTTCAGCATTGATGGTGGTGGGGTCATTCCCGTCATCATCAGCAGTGGTGGTAGTCGTCATCGTTGCTGTGGCCCGTCATCTTTTTTTTTTCAGTGTTGGTGGCGCCAGTGGGGTCATTGCCGTCGCCATCAGCGGTGGTGGTAGTCGTCGTCATCGCCATGGCCCATCATTAGCGGTCATTGCTGTCGTCGGCACTGGTGGAGTGAGGTCGTCATCATCGTCACGCTTGTGGTAGAGACGGAGATGGTCGACGTTGGTGGTCATGTTTACGGTCGGCACTGATGGGGGTGGTGATTGCCGTTGTGAATACCTACAGGAGTCGGATAGTGTCAGAACAGTAAAACAAGAATTTAAATACATGAAAAGTACCTGAGCATGCCGGAGGTGTGTGTGAGGGTGGTCGTTGTTGTTGCGGCTGACATTAGAGGTGGTGGTGATCAACGTTGCTGTCAGGCTCGGGTGGGAAGCGGTGAGGACAAAGTTCAACATGCTGATATAATCAGACACTCCACACAAATTTTGCCAAGTTCTCATCGACCTCAGCTTGTACAATTGTATTAGTTACTTATCCTACTTAATCTACTTAACAGTTACTTTGCGTGCTTGGAGTGCTTTGCATGCTTAGCAATTTGTCTGCTTAACGTACTTAAGTTACTTACGTGCTTGACAGGTGCCGCCAAGTAGCTCAAGCGCTGTCAAGCAAACTCAGGATTTGCTGATGCAGGTTGAGAAAGCTTTGGAGTGGAGTCTACGCAGACACCTCAGGTCCATCTGTCGTCACAGGTATCTAGATCATGCCATCTCCTGGAAAGTCTGTCCTCCGAATCCTCACACTCTAAAATTCAGGAGCTTATTGCCACCTGGTATGAGCAGTTCTCAGCTTATCAACCAACACAGGATCCAGGGAGTTGCACTTATTTCAGGTGAGTCAGCATGATGATATGGGATTTGGTAAGTAGATTGGGCAGTTCTGGGGAGCTCCTGGTAATCAAGAGGTCCATATTCGTGTACTAGTCTTCTCCATTCTAACTTGCATAGCTAACTATCATAAAGAAACTGCGGCTATATTTTTAGATAGTGCAGCTGTTTCCACGTTTCAAATTCACACATCTTATGCCGTTGCTTTGTGGCAGTTGCACTGTGGAGCTGTTCGATTGACTCCTGATATGTAACTAAGATCTAAGAGGTCACCTTCTGAGACATCCAGCTTAGCTATATTTTCCAACATTGCGTAGGACACATCATTACCAATATAGTGGTGTTCCTGTGACTCATAGTACCTTGCTGTAGTAGTGATGCTCATCCAATGCCTTACTATCACCACTCTATCATGTAAGTTGTTACAGCTAGATGTCCATGCACTGCTTTAACTGGCAGCTGGTGGCAAACCCAACTCGGACTGAGTCATATAACTACTATGAGTGGAAGTCTCACCATGGAGCTTTTTTCTTGAATCACTGACCATTGTTCCTTCTCCCTCCCACTGGGATATTTGATATGTTGATACAAGATACCTGGACCAGTATTTCCATGATGTTTTGCTGGTGTAAAGGTAGTACAGAGCTATCTTTGCATTGTATTGAACTTTGAGATGTATCACAGCATCATCAGCTGTACTGATGGTGTATGACCACTGTATGTGTCGCAGACTTGCAATCAACCATTGGAGGACCTGATGATCAGTATGGCCCCCAGTGCTTACTTTGGATGACAAGGTACTACTCCTCTTTTGGTGACCATTTACTGTGTTCTGCTAATCGCCAAGGGCTCGTTCATTAGATGGAATATATTTGGGTATTTGTATTCTTCCTTGCGACTGGAATGATCATTGGCCCTTACTACCAAACTTAACAGAAAAGGCCTTTATCGGGGGTCACAATAATATTTACCATGGTAGTGTTGCATCGATTTTGGCAGTTACCACAAAGTCCTTATTTAGGTCCTCCCTGGCATAACATCTAGCTGTGATACTGTGCCACTCTATTCATGATGTACGTCGCTCAATAATGTCCCACTGGATTTCTAAAGTGTTCAAATGCATGTTAGCACTGATGCAGTTGGTGAGCCACTGGCTCAGTGTTTATTCCAAAGACCTTATTCTTCTGCAGCACCCTTGCAGGCGCATACAATGGAGTGAGTATCTTGACATCTTATTCCATCGTTTTAACTGGCTACTTAGGTATATAAGTATGTGACACTTCACACATTTCTTGATGCAGCTCATATATGGACCTGTTCACCATGGATATGACCAATAGTGGTATGCAATGCCAAACAGTACAAACCTGCACCAGCCTTAACAATAATACAGATATTAAGACATGCACCATACTTCATGTCTGGTTAGCATGTGTTGTATTCTGGACCGTACAAGGTAAGCTCCCTCTTTGATTGCTCGAGAAACAATGTCAACTCTTCCTACTAGTGATACTTCAACTAAGGGTTTATGCACTATATCATAGCTCGAAAAGGATTTTAGTGGCCATGGTTGTCAGTTTTGTTACTGAGGTCGTCTATATGCTCTTTGCATTGATAAAACTGACTATTATTTATGGTATGTAATCACCCATCATGATTTCTGGATAATATTAATAGCCAATGATGCAGTTCATGATGCATCACCTCCTTCCAAAGTCTTTTCCATCCCTGGTGTATCTACTATTATTTACCTTAGCTGTGGCGTGCTTGCAGGCTATGAGTGTCTTCTATTTTTTCTTGCCATCCGGCAAGCTGGTATTCAACACTCAAAAGGGAAACCTGTAGTTCAATGTTGGACTGGGAGACATCTCGCAGACATTATCATCAAGGGAAATGTGATGTATTTCTTTATGTGGGTGTTCGTTTACCATTACACTCCCCATCCATTTATGGACTCTTGCAGAAATACACTCTCTGTATTTGTTTACCTATTGGCTTTAAAGTCCACACTTCTTCATGAAAGTTCTGTCTAACACTGTCTGGTCTTTACATGTTGAGACGACCCTAGGCAAAGAACACCAAGGACCCTAACATGCGAGACTCTGAGGAGGAATAGGATGTGAGTATCTAGAGCAAAGACCCAAGATGAGCTCAAATGGGGAGCCTCTGGGTGCTGGATTGCACTGTATATATACTACTATACACGAGGGCTACGCGAGGCTATCCATGAGGCTACGTGCAGGTAGAAGGCTATGTAATGACATCACTGTGGAGCTAAGGTTATGCGTAATGATGTCAAGGGTGGCAGCATGTACAGCACGAGGTACAGGTCTAGACTAGGTAGATAAGATAGAGGCTGTACACTAAGATAAGATAAACACTATCTAATCATAGATTAGATAAGATAAAAAGTTGGTCCGTAACACTACTCCCCCCTCAGGTGCAGGATTCCAGACTGCAGAACTGAGTGTCACAAACCGTGAGGTTTTCAGGGATACAACTAAATAACGAGTCAAAGTCTGCTTGGGCCATATGAAGCTTCCGAGGAGCAGAGGGATTCTCGCAGTAAAAGCGCTCAACTACCAGAGGAGAATTCTTTAAATTCGACAAAGGTTCGCATGTTCTCTTGTGTTCTTTGTATCCTTTCCAGTGTACCAGATACTGGAGTTGCCTTTTATAAATACGAGAAGCTACAATATAGTCCACTTCGTATTCTTCATCGTGTTCTTCAGAAACATGTACCAGACCAGGCCGAGACACAGGCTGTCCGGGAAGAGGACCTAAATAAGGCTTTACTCGTGAAACATTCACAACTGGGTGAATCTGAAGAGTTTTTGGGAGCTTAAGCTCAACCGCATTCGGGGTTACACAAGTGACCTCATAGGGGCCAATCCACTTCTCTGTAAGCTTCTTCGAAGTGCAATTCAGCATACGAAGGTTGTCTGTGGAAAGCCAAACTTGCTGGCCTATAACATAGTCCGGGGCAGGATTTCTATGCTTATCCGCCTGAAGCTTCATATTATGCTTTGCCTTCTCAGAAGACTCAACAACTTTATTAAATATAGTGGCAAAGTCCTTAGCCGCTGGGGCTACTGTGTCTACTGGTTCAACACCCATGCGAGGGGAATAACTCCGGGTAATTCTGAATGGAGAATCAGTAGTTACTTCTGAGACCGTGTTGTTCCAAACGAATTGGGCAATCTTGATCCATTTGGCCCATTCATTCTGACGATCGTTTACGTAGGTTCGGAGATACTGATTAATTTTGCGGTTCAACCGCTCTGTTTGACCATCGGTTTGAGGGTGAAATGCCATAGACATTTTCCTTTTTACACCTAAGAGTCTATACAACTCCCCCAGGAAGTTGCTTGCAAAGACCGATCCACGGTCAGACACCACGGAAGACGGGAGTCCATGCTGACACCAGACATGGTCTCTAAATAACTCAGCAGTTGATAGGGCGGTTTCCTCCTTTGTACAAGGCACAAACACGACCTCCTTGAAGAACCGATCAACCACAACTAATACATAATTGTAACCAAGGGATTCCGGCATCTTGGTAAAGTCCATTGTGACATCAAGCCATGGGCCACTAGGGGTAGGGAGAGGAATGAGACTTCCAGAAGTCTTTTGATTCAACACCTTGGACTGCTGGCACTTTTGACAGTGCTTTACATAGGTCTGAATCTGTTCCTTCATCCCTTTCCAAGAATAATGCTTCCGGAGCACGTTATACATAGCTTTTACTCCTTTATGCCCAGCAACAGGAGTGTCATGAAAGTTTGTAACGAGCGACTGTCACTCTTCGTAAGACTGATCAGTGACGTTGACCAGTTTAATAGATACCAGGTTCAACAGGACCTGGTCCTTGTTGTCTTCTGAACTAGATATGTAATGGTCTGATTGCCTGCTAAGCAGATCTGCAATGTGCATCTGAGTTCCCTTTTTATAAATTAACAAGTAGTTAAACTGCATCATCCACATTTGCCAGTGCGCTTGGCGCTTAGACAGGTTCTGTGACTTGGTAAAGTACGTTAAATTATGGTGGTCCGTATATATCTCAAAAGCATAAGGAGTGGCTTCGAGATAATGGTGCCAGGCCTTAGTTGCTTTTATGATGGCCAGCATCTCTTTATCTTTCGTTCTGGAGGTGTCATGGAATGTGACATGTATGCGACGGGTCTGAATTCGCTGTCTTCACACTTCATGGATATCACTCCCCCGACGGCGAACTCAGACGCGTCTGTTTCCAGGTGGAATTTGTGGTCCTGGTCGGGGTACTGAAGTACCGGAGCACGAGTAAAGGTGGCTTTCAAAGCCTCAAACGCAGCACGTTCATTCTCTCCAAAGTTAAATACTGTATCCTTACACGTAAGGTCTGTCATGGGTCTAGCCATGATTGCATAATCTTTAATGAACCGTCTATAGAAGTTGCTGAGACCTAAGAACACGCAAACCTGTTTTATGTTCGTTGGCTCAGGCCACTTCAAAATAGCATTAACTTTTTCAGGGTCCATTTTGATGCCCTCACGTGAAATGATCATACCGAGGAAGTCAACTTCAGTGACTCTGAAGCGACACTTCTCAGGTTTAATGTAAAGATCATTATCATGTAAATGTTTCAAAACTTCTAGCACGATTCTGTCATGCTTTTCCTGATCATCCATATCCGTAAATATCATAAGGACATCGATATACACCATGCAGACATGCGACATATCGTGGAATATCTCATTCATCATCTTCTGGAATGTCACGGGTGAATTGCAGAGACCAGAATACGTAACTAATGGCTCGAAAGCCCCCTTGTGTGTTACAAACACAGCTTTCCACTCATCGCCTTCGCGAATCCTCACATTGTTGTAACCCCATCGAAGATCCATCTTCATAAAGAGTTTGCTGTAGCAACAAAACTGGGGCAACAGCAACGGGGTAGCGCAATTGTACCTTGATTAGCTAGTAGCTGGTTCTTGAAGTTGAGTTGTTTGTGAAGTAGCAAGTAATGAGAGAACAGTTGAACTGTATTGAACTAAAGAACTACAGGGAATCCTACAGAGTATATATATCTGTGGTACATGGTCTGTGCATAGATAAGTATTATTCTCGCCTATTTCACCATATTCCCATATGTAGTAGGTGCAGTTTCCATAAACGTAGTTATCTGGAAATGTGCCTGTAACGTGCATCAGCATGTGTTATACACGTGCCTTGCATGTGATAGTTCCGGCTATCTTGTGGAGCCGGTCATGTGATCTACCGGTAATCCGGTTGACACTACTCCGAATCACATGTAACTGTGATCTCTGGAATCTCCAAGATTAGATTAAGATAAGATATAATCATACTTTCTTGTCGACACTCCTCCTCACTAAGACTTGAACTCTAGAAGGTTCAGTCGCGAGCGATTGTCTTGGAATTTCTGCCATGTCAGATTCTTCATCATCATATCAGCTTTCTGCTGATCAGTAGGAACATAGTCAAGCAGGAAAGTATTCTTCTCAACGCATTCGCGGAGGAAATAATACTTGATATCGATGTGTTTTGACCGTCCTTCCATTACTGGATTTTGCGCGATATGAATTGTGCCCTTGTTATCTCCGAACATCATGAAGTGTTGGAGGGAGAGATGACACTCTTGGAAGAGAGATTTAATCCATAGAATCTGTTGTGCACAGTCGCACATTGACATGTATTCGGCTTCTGTTGATGACAGAGCCACAGTTGGTTGTCGGCGAGATCGCCAGCTAACCAAGTCATTGCCAAGAAAGATAGTATAACCGCTAGTTGAACATCTTGTTTCACTATCACCTGCCCAGTCAGAGTCAGAATAGCAATCCAGTGATGAAGCTCCTCCTGTAAAATGAAGTGCAAGATTTGGAGTTGAACCCAAATACTTCACTATGTGAAGTGCCTTCGAGAGGTGTTCTTCGGTAGGATTTGCCATGAATTGAGACATTTTGATTACGGCAAAGGCGATGTCCGGACGTGTGCCAAGCATGACAAATAGGAGTGATCCTATAATGGATTGATACCGCTGTCTTACTGTTGGGCTTGTGTTGTAGTCCTTTGGTGCTGTAGATGGTTGATACCCAGCAGGTAAAGGTGTGCGGACATGTTTGACGTTCTCCATTTGAAAGCGTTTGAGTACTTTCAATACGTAAGGGTGTTGGTGTAGGACCATTGAGCATTTGACGCGATTACGAGTGATTTGGAATCCAAGGTATTCTTGTACTGGTCCCATGTCACGAGCTTCCCATACATTGAGGAATGCAGTTTTCTTCTTCTTGAGAAGTTTGGCAGAATTTGACATAAGAAGTCCATCATTGACGTAGACGATGAACAGCATGATGCCTGATTTATCTTGGTAGATGTACACTCCAGGATCTGCTTTGGAACATTTGAAGTTGAGCTTTAGGAGCGATTTGTGTAGCTCTTTGTTCCATGCTAGTGCGGCTTGCTTCAGGCCATAGAGAGCACGCAGTAGATGATAGACCTTGTTACTTGAACCTAGTACTTTGAAACCTTCGGGTTGCTCCATGTAGATTTCTTCATTGAGTCACCCATATAAGAAGGCAGTCTTGACATCAAGACTTTCAATTTCCCAGTCATTTCGACACGCATAAGCCAAGAGCAGTCGTACTGTCTCAAAGCGTGTGACTGGTGAGAAGGTTTCATCATAGTCTTCACCATAGATTTGTGAAAAGCCTTTCGCAACCAAGCGGGCTTTAAATCTTCCATCTGATTTCTTTGCGAATACCCAGCGACATTTGACAGGTTTTCGATCTGGCGGACAATCCACCAAAGTCCATACGTGTCTATCTTTGATAGACTTGATTTCTTCCTTGCATGCCTGTTCCCATTTCTTCTGTTCATCTAATGGATAGTTGCGGATATCCTTGAAATGATAAGGGATACCCTTGAGCGGCTTTGCTGCCTGCTTCATGATGTAATTGAGAATATAGTGTTGACCTAGTTGAATCATAGTGTCAACATCAGTGTTTGGAAAAATGATGTCTTCCATTTCATTCTCATCTTCATCCATTGATGGTAATGGAACAGCGATGGGGACCTCTTGAGGTTCTGCAGGTGCAGGAGGATTTGGTCTTGATTCGACCATGGGTTCTGTTTGAGGAATAGTAGGAACTCCTCTTCCTAAGACGGTTCTAGTCCATTCTCATTCTCTTGCAATTTCTCGTTCTATATCCACTGGGTGTCTCTGACCGTTGTCAAGACCGGTTCTCCTCGACGATCTTACTAGGAGGTCCAGGGGTGCAGGGAACTAATGAGGAGGTAAGTCCTGACACTAGTATGTGCTACTTAGTGCAGAGAGTCAAGTCTGGGTCATACGGACGAAGTCCGGGCACTGGAGGAGCACTGGAAGTAAGTCCGGGTTTTGCGGAGTTAGTCTGGACCGCGGGAAAGTGGACTGGAGTAAAGCGCAGTTTGTCCGGACGAAGGACATCCCAGAGGTGGGATAAGTCCTGAGAGGTCTAGCGTTGAGTCTGGGACAGAGGTGGCTTTTGCCCTCGTGCAAGTAGGAGACTTGCTAGGATCGGACATAGGACCAAGGGGACGAGATAGGATGGAGGCCGGAGTTGGCTGGAGTTCAGGAGAACAAGATGGGATTAGGAGAGCATGGTGGGTAGTACAGAGTGGGGAGTATCTTAGTCGAGATTTGATCTAAGGACTACTAGGCCGGAGTATGGTAGTTTATATAGTAATGAAACTAAGGTGAGTATATACGGTGACAAGTAAACACCTTAATGTCGAGACAAGGGATGGAGCAGAAGCAGACAGGAAAATAAACCAGGTACAAGAAAATAAAGCAGGGACAGGAAAATAAACCGGAGCGGAAGCAGACACGGGGAACTAGAGTTACAGGGACGACAGAGGAAAAGCAGGGACAAGGGAACTAGGTCGGAAGAGGACAGGTAAGGGTCAGAGGTGGACTTAACTAATGTTAAGTCCGGAGCGATGTCCAGGACCGGAGGAAGTGGGACTGGAGGAAGTGCACGACCGGAGGAAGTGCAAGAGCGGAGGGAGTGTACGAGCAGAGGGAGTGTACGAGCAGAGGGAGTGTACGAGCAGAGGGAGTGTATGAGCAGAGGGAGTGTACGAGCAGAGGGAGTGTACGAGCAGAGGGAGTGTACGAGCAGAGGGAGTGTACGAGCAGAGGGAGTGTACGAGCAGAGGGAGTGTACGAGCAGAGGGAGTGTACGAGCAGAGGGAGTGTACGAGCAGAGGGAGTGTGCGAGTGGAGGAAGGGCGGAGTAGCCCGAGGAAGGTCCGGAGTTGGACATGGAAATGTCCTAAGCCTTTGGTGGACCTGACAGAGGAAGCGGAGCAGGAGCAGGAGCAGAACTGAGCCGGAGTTGGATGTACCAGCCGGAGTTGGGCTACGTCGCAGACAAGGCTAAGGGAGTGGCCAGACTGAAACCGGAGTAGCGACTAGTGGTAGGTACAGGTCCGACACGGAGGAGTTAGACCGCGGATCTGTCTGTAAGAAGACAGGGGTTAGTCCTGAGGCGGAGATGGACGTAGTGACCAGAGTTGAGCTGGAGTGCAGCTATAGGGCTGGAGATGGCCGGACTAGATCCGGAGTTGCATCTATGCCTAAGGAGAGGTCAGGCGGGCCATGGTTAGACCGGAGTTGCGACTGGAAAAGTATGGATATGACAACCGTAGACATTGTCTGGTCTCAGAGGTGGATTACGAACTTGAGGAGGATTGCGACGGATTGGATTAGGTTCATTAGGGACTATGACTTCTGGAATTGGAGTATCTCGGGCTTCTTGATCAAAGTAGAAGAACTCTTCTTGTCTGGGACGTGGTGCCTCTTGAGGGCATTCCCATGACTGAGTTCGTCTATTGAAGATGTATCTGAGTTCTTCTTCCAGACGTCTATAATCAGAACTTGTTTGACCTCCCTGAGGAACTTGCGGGTCGTTGTCAGTGACTTCCTCTACTGTAGGTTTAGGGGGGCATTGGGTTGGACCTTGTGACGTTGTGGTGTCTCCTTTAGAATTATCACCTCTTGTATGACTCTCATTTGGTTGATATGGGTCAATGGGTGGAAATTCCAGATCGTCGGGTGGAGGTTGGTGATTGTTTTCATCGTTGTTACCTGTTGCTTCTTCTTCAGAAGGATGAATTGGTTCAGGTATATCGATTTTCTTTTTCAACTTTTCTTCGGGACAATTTGGGAATAAGTTTTCAACGAATGTGGCTGTTGTTTCCACATATATAGATCTGTTGTTCCGCAGAAAGTGGTAACCTTTTGTTCCTGGTTCATAACCAAGGAATATCATCTCTTCGGCTTTCGGAGTAAGTTTGTCTTTTCGCTTGTCCTTTGGAATGTGGACGTAAGCAAGACATCTGAATACTCGAAGATAAGATATATCAGGTTTCTTGTTGAACAGAAGTTCAACAGGTGTCTTCCAGCCTATGCGTCGCATTGGTGTCCTGTTATAGACATGGACTGCAGTGTCAAGAGCAAAGTTCCATAGATTCTTTGGTAGACATGCTGCATGGCGCATGGTTTCTTCTTTCTCGAGTAAGGTCCAGTTGAACCTTTCTGCGCGACCATTTTGTTGTGGATGATCCGAAACGGAGAGTTGTTGTTCTACCCCTTTGGAGGTGAGGAAGGTTTTAAATATGGTTGCCATAAATTCTCCTCCTCGATCAGAACATACTCGTAGGAGTGAATGACCAGTTTGTTTCTCAGCCCAGGTTACCCAGGTAGAGAATGCGGTGGCGGTATCCGACTTTAACTGCAGAAGGCAAACTGTGCCATAACCAGAGTAATCATCAATGATCGTGAGACAGTACTTGTGTCGATTATATGACAAAACGGGGAACTCGACCAGGTCGCAGTGCACCATTTCAAGTATCTTGTCTGCTCGTTTATCGGAAGATGGAAAAGATCTTGAAGGCATCTTGCCAATCTGACAGTCAGGACAGAGTGGTGTCGTCGTTGGTATGTCCAATTTCTCAATACCATCGGTAGCGCGAGTAGCATGCTGCATAGTTTGAGGGTTAGGATGACCTAGACGACTATGCCATAGATCATAGCTGTTGAATTTATTTGTAACGGTTGCACATTGCACCATTGAAATGGATTTTATGTCCAAATCCACGAGAAGTCCAAGAGCTCCAGTCTGATGTATCGGTTTCCCATAAAACCAATGGAGATTGTTTCTTGGAATTAACCTAGTCCCTTCCAAGAAGACTTCATTTTGTGAATCGAAGACACGAGTTATCTTCGCATCAGCGTAGAGTTTCATTGAGTTTCGTGGTAAGCCACTGAAGTGAACAAATACGCCTATCTCCTGATGGAGAATAGTAGACATGTCGAAGATAGATTTGTTTTTGTACATTGCCAACTTTAGCTTTGAAGGCAACTGTACCTATGCCTAAAAACTGAATTATCTCAGCACCAGCAGTACCCACATTTATAGGCTTTGAAAGTTCCTTGTATGTTAGGAAATCATCCAAATATGGAGTGGAATGATCGGTTGCACCGGAATCCATCAACCATAGACCTGTTAAATGTTTATGCTTGGGGCGGTGAGATTCGGTTTTTTGTCCTGAGTGGGGAGATGTTAAGCAAAGACACCTTTCGTCACTCTCCTTAGAGGTGCACAAGGTATAACAGTCAAAGCTTTCATTGTTATATTGGTCACAAACAAAACCGTCATCACAATACTTTATGGTCCCGTCATCGGGAGTCCGTGGTCTCATAGCTAGTCTATGCGCATATTCCTCATCATCCCTTTTCTTTCTTGCCAGGTCATTATGCACAGAACGTAATACTGACTCTGCAGCAAGTTGGGATGGAGTAAGCACGGACCAGCCTGTCTCAGGAATATTAGAGATGGACCCAGCATCAGAATCATCGTCAGAATCAAGTTCGACAATTTGTGCGGTTTGTTCTGCAGCGTTTTGACGCTGCTTGCCTTTACCCTTGTAAGGCTGTTTTCCTTTTCCCTTCTTTCCTCCTCCTTTCCCTTTTCCACCACCCTGATTCTTCGGTGGGAATGTAGAAGGTCCTGCGGCGGCATTAGGAGTGAACGTCTTTTTATAGTCATCATGGTGATCCATGGTACTATGACGTCCAGAGCACTTCTTGCACCTTGGGCGAGAAGGCCCTGCCTGCGCATTTTGTTCCTTCTTTATAGTCGGCATTATAGATTTGCCGGACTTCCTGAACCATTCTTCCATTATCTTCGGAAGAACCACATCAAAAGTGAGGTGTTGAACGCCCGCAGCAATTTGAGCGGCATTTGGATTGACCAATAAGGTGGCCAGGAGTGTGGAAGCGAAGCCTTGCCACTCATTCGGTAAGGCACCAAGAAGAAGCATTGCTTGAGCGGAGTCGGGGAGAGTAAGGCCGTTAGAGGCCAAGTAGCCAATCGTGGACTGCATTTGATGTACAGCCAGAGTGGGATCCTGATTCCCTGGAATTATCATCCGCGTGAGACGCTTGAACTCAACAAAGACACCGGCAGTGCCAGGAGTCCCATAAGAGGTGTTGAGCACAGCCCAAACCATGTGGGTTGGTTCTCGTTCATCAGATTCTGTCTGATGAGTGCGGATGTATAGTATGTGATCATACTGAGGGCTTTATCCCGATTGACTTCATCAGTCGCCTGTTGCTCGGCGGTTGCACCAGCCTGTCCAGCAACGACAGCGGGTACTTGATGATGCGCATAGCACCAGACTCCCATGACTTGCAAGAGCGACTTCATGGCGGACTTCCATTCCAAGTAGTTGGATGCGCCAGTGAGGATGGGTGTGGTCTTCTTCATGTCACCAGTGTTTCCGGACATAATGATTCTAATTTATTCAAAAACCAAAAAGATTCAGTAAAATCAGTTCCGGTACAGCAGTAACAGAAGCAGGTGGAAGAAAGACAACATCTTCTTCAGAAGATGAGGAAGATTCGGATTGTGTATCCTCTTCTGTTGAAGATGAGGAATCCGAGGAGTCCGTAGGTATCGTAAATGTTGTATACGACCAATGCCTAGGTAAAATGTCAAAGAAAACATCCAAATCGTAATCAGGACAATACTGATAATTGGAGACAACCTTGTTGCCATCCAAAGACCAATATTCAAACGTAAGCATAGACCATGGAAAAATTTCGTAAGGGGTAAAAATAACAACCGGAGCCTTATTGTACAAGATGTAAGCGGAGATGGACTTAAGAAGTCCTTTGTCAGATTTCCATAGTGGTCTTCCCTTTCCAGAATAAGGAATAGGGTGCCAATAGGGACTTGGGAAGCACCTAATCAAGGGCTCCTCCAGGAATCCTGGAATCTGATCGTTCCGCATCATCATCAAGAGCTTCATCACCTTCTCGTCCAGCCTCGTGCCTTTCGAGCAGGAGTGCGATATTGTCGCATCGATCCTGGCTAGACGGCCAGTGGGGCTGGAGTCCATGAAACGAAAACGCTCCATTTTGGTAATCCGCCATATCGAGACGGATGAGAGTGGTGTGAGCCACCCAGAGATCCTGACTTTCCTCGAAGAGGATACCGGGTCGCTCCATGCACGTGGGTATCGAGAACTGTGCTCGCCACGGTCTCTGCTTCCAGGTGTACCTGAAGTTGACTTCGAGCCAATCGTGCCAGTCCCGAAGAGATGGGATAGCTCCGGAAAATCGCTGCTCAGAGTAGAGAGGATGCCGCCAACGACTGGCTGGCTGGTAGATCTCTGGGCAGGGATCGATCCAGAAGGCTGGGACGGTCGCGAGAGCAGGATCTTCATAGTGGAGCAACTGATAGTCTACTCCCATGAAGTTAGCTCGGGCGTGAGGTGTCGAATAAGCGTGAAGCTTAGCAGAGGGGAGATAATAAGATCCATTGAAGGCCCAATGGACCCGCGGATTCTCTGGGTATACGATGGCTAGCTCCTCGCCAACCATACCTCTGACTTGACCCTGTTCTGGTTCAGGGTGCGGGTTAGCGATCAGAGGAAAAGGGGTGTCGTCGATTCGTCTCCAGTAAGCTGGAACGACTCCCTGCATCACCTGACCGCCAAATTCCTCGGAAGGGTGGCTTTCAAGGTGAGTGGCACGACCTATGCCAGGCCTAAGCTCGACATAGAATTCCTCCGATACTCCCTGCACATATTGAGTCCAGATCCCTCCGGTAGAGGGTGGACCGTTATCCTCCAGATCAGGTTGAATGTCAGTGGCGACTTCTCCTTCAGCGATCACATCTGTGCGTCATTGCCATCGCTCTTGAAGAGCTCTTCGGCGATCAGCTGCATAAGAAGGGGGAGGAGTGGGGCTTCGTCGCAGTTGTACCACTCGACGATTACCAATCCTAACGATCCTTCTTCCTTGTTCCCTTCTTCCTCTTTCCTGCATCCGAAGCTCACTTTCGCTCCTGGCCAGAGGCGCAGGAACGTAAATCAGCGAGCTGTATCGAGATGAGTTCTGCCTGGAGATCAGCCTGGGCCTGCTCCCTTGTGAATTCCTCGAGTCGGTGTCTGATGTCTGTTCGAAGGTAATTGGCATCTGAAACGTTATCAATGAATATCTCTTCATCATATGGAAGAGATTCGATGATAACAGACTGCCAATGTCTGAACAAGACACGGAACTGGTAGGGCAATGCCCACCGAGGATCAGGAACAGTAATGTGACTATCAATGAATCCGTAAAAACGGTCATGGCTGATGAGAGAAAGCTGTTCCTCCCTACTAAGAGGCAAAGGCCTCCTAATATGTCCCATATTTCCACTAAGCGTATCACCACCGTGGTGTTCCCTTGGTTGATACAAGCGGTAGTTCCGCATAGCTTCTCTCCAATAGAAGTCCACCGTTTGATGAACACTAGGAGGTGCTGAAGTATCAATGACAACGAGTTCATCATTGTCCTCAAAGGGGTTGTCAACAGGAGGTAATGGTAACTCCACGTTAACAATGGGAGGAGGAGCAGGGTGTGGCTGTGAGGTAACCAAGAGACGAACTGCATAGCACATGAAGAGTGCAGCAATGTAGTTGTATCTCCAGCGTTCAAACCAAAACACAAACGAAGAATATATCATAAGAGATATCACGGCAAAAACAAATGGTAACTCGTGAAGAACTTCAGCTACGAGCTGTCTAAGGTTCATAGCAGGAGGCAGTGACGAAGACAGAACTGCCATATGCTTCCTGGTATGGCCTTAAACAGGGCTCATAACCTGTAGCAACAAAACTGGGGCAACAGCAATGGGGTAGTGCAAGCGTACCTTGATTAGCTAGTAGCTGGTTCTTGAAGTTGAGTTGTTTGTGAAGTAGCAAGTAATGAGAGAACAGTTGAACTGTATTGAACTAAAGAACTACAGGGAATCCTACAGAGTATATATATCTGTGGTACATGGTCTGTGCGTAGATAAGTATTATTCTCGCCTATTTCACCATATTCCCATATGTAGTAGGTGCAGTTTCCATAAACGTAGTTATCTGGAAACATGCCTGTAACGTGCATCAGCATGTGTTATACACGTGCCTTGCATGTGATAGTTCCGGCTATCTTGTGGAGCCGGTCATGTGATCTACCGGTAATCCGGTTGACACTACTCCGAATCACATGTAACTGTGATCTCTGGAATCTCCAAGATTAGATTAAGATAAGATATAATCATACTTTCTTGTCGACATTTGCAACCTTTAAGCTTGTCAACAAGCTGAGAGATAAGCGGCAGTGGATAGTTATTCTTAATCGTCCAGTTGTTTACATATCGGTAATCCTGTACCATGTGCTTCTTGCCGTCCTTTTTCGGGATAAAGAAGACTGGTGACGTCTGCTGACTAATCGAAGGCCGAATATATCCTTTAGCAAGTTGATCATCAAGGAACGATTCAACTTCTTTTTGTTCATCAACAGAGAGTGGGATAAGTCTTCCCTTTTTGGGCGGGAAGTCTTCTTTTAGATCAATTCCATGATCCCAAGGTTTCCTTAGCGGCATGTGCTCTGACGACTTTTTACTAAATATGTCTAAGAACTCCCAGTACTCTTTAGGTACTTGCTTCTGAGCTTCTTCTAGGGTTGACTCATTGATAGTGACCTTCGATTCATGAGCTTTCAAAGCCTGGACCCAAGTTTCCTGAGATTTGTTTTCTCATAATATTTTAGCAAACTGTGTTTCCAAAAGCGACTTGCACTCTGGAGGACACTGAGTTAAATTAACTTTGCCGGTGACCCAATCTATATCAGGATTATGCTTCTGAAGCCAGGTGTGGCCAAGGATAAGCGGCACTTTTCCAAGGCATGTGACAGCACACCACAGCTTTTCAGCGTGTTTCCCAATACTGACTGTCAACAATACATAATGTGTGATATTGCCCTCCTGATTCCTAGTGCCATCTACGTTAAGCACAGGGACGGGCTTTACCAGCTTAGATAACTGAAGTCGTCGATCAAGAGCCCAGCTCTTGTCAACAAAACAACCAGTAGCACCACTGTCTAGCAGGGTGTCTACCTTAATAGTATTAAGGGGTCCATGGATGCAGACTGGTACCGTCACTTCACATTCCATTGTGAAGGACCTTCGTAAGTCCATAGAAACTTCCAAGTTGCCAGCAGGACTTTCTGGTTCCTTAGATGTGTCACGACCACGTGACGCCTTCTGACTCCGCAAGGCCCCTAGTCTGCTGCAGACTCAAGTCTGATCGTGATCGGACACCTCCGACGCTACGTACCCATCTCCGCTCCGACTTTTTGACGCTGTGTCTCCTTTTAGTATATAGTTCCACGCCTATGCCTCCGGTTATTCTGTGCTCCGTTAACCTTTTGATCCATCACACTTATCATTGATCTCCGTTCCGTGTACCTTATTCATCCGTTTGTCATCCGCAGACTCTTAGCTATGTCTCCGCTATGTCTCTCTCCGCTTCTCGGTTACTGTACATATCCGGTGTATAGTATAAGTACTCCGCACGCTGAGGGGATTGTCCCTCAGTTTGAATATCAGCTTGAATACCTCCTGCGAACTCTCCTCTGTCCCCTCTGCCTTCTGGCAAACCCGACCTTCGTCGGACCTCCGTCTCTCCATTCCTTAGTCCTCCGAAATTCGAGGACGCAGGTATCACAAGGGCGCAGCACATACGCTGAAGCCAAGTCCTCAAACACTTCCGCATCTCCTCCGCCTGTCGTCGACAACCCTTTGTACTTATCTCCGCTCTCGTCGGAGTTCGTTGGAGGAAACGATTCTGACAGTATATTTGAACTCACTCTTGCACACCTGCTAATTACTCCCAACCATGACTAGTCGATCGATAATCACTACCCGTGCTCAGTCTTGTGCGCTCGAAGAGCGCCAAGAGGCGCTCAATGTGCCCTCTACTTCCCGTAACGATTTGGTCGAAGAAGGAGAGTTCCTCTCCTTCTCCAATCGCAATACTCCGCCTGGGGGCCCCGCCCCCGACCCAACTACTCCGACCCCTGCTGCCCGCCGCCCCAACGACTCTGGAGTTTACTCCACACGTCGTTTCGACAACGTCTTGGACATCTACGGCGACGGCTACCCTGGCAACGATGGCAGTGACGGCGGAGGTAGTAACCCGCCGTCCCCCAACCCGCCAGACATCCCGCTACCAGACTCCCCTACCCCTTCCGCCTCAACTCCGACCCCGGACCCATTGCTCCTGTTTGCACAAGCAGTCCAAGCGCTGACCAAAGTCGCTATGGCATCTGCCGACCGCGACTCCTCTTCTGGTCGCACCAAAGTCCGCGAACCTGACACATTCGACAGAACCAATCCGCGCAAGCTCCGTGCATTCCTTGTTCAGTGCGAATTGAACTTTCAGGATCGCCCAAAGGCGTTCGCTTCTGACCGCGCAAGGGTCACCTTCACGCAGTCCTACCTAAAGGGCATGGCCCTCGAATGGTTCGAACTGGACCTACTCAACTCCACCAATCCCCGCGCCCGTCCGCTATGGATGGACAACTACGCCCAGTTCGTCTCCGAACTGAAGTCCAACTTCGGCCCACACGACCCCGTCGGAGACGCCGAACATCAGTTGGACAACCTGTCCATGAAAGAAGGGCAGAAAATCAACAAGTACGTGGTTGAGTTCAACCGCCTCGCTGGCCAAGTCCGCGGCTATGGCGACAGCACCCTCCGCCACATTTTCTACAGCAGTCTCCCCGACCGCATCAAGGACGAAATCTCCCGCGTTGGCAAACCCTGCACCCTTGATGGTTACCGCACTCTCGCGCAGACCATCGATGCCAGGTACTGGGAGCGCAAATCTGAAGTTGCGCGCCAAGCCAAGACCTCCACTTCCTCTTCGTCCAACTCTGCCTCCAAAGGCAACTCCTCCACCTCATCCGACTCCAAGGGTAAAACCAAGGAGAAGGACAACAAGAACAAGAGCTCCGAGAAGTCGAAGAGCTCCTCCGGCGCCAAGCCTGCCTCCTCCGAAACCCCCGCCCATCTTGGAAAGGATGGCAAGTTGACCGAGGAAGAGTGCCAGCGGCGCATCAAAGATAAGCTCTGCATGTTCTGCGGACAGCCAGGCCATATGGCCAGGGACTGTCCAAAGTCCACCTCCAAGAGCTCTAAAGCCAAGGCCTGCTCTGCCAAGGCTGTGACTCCCGCTGCTGCGGAGTCAAAAAATTAGACAGCAGCCCCCAGAACTCCGCACAAGCTGGGGGTTGCGTTGACTCTGACTGTGCAACTACGGAGTTACGCCTCAACGCGTCCGCTCTCTCCGATCCCAACTCCCTTATGCCCCCCGTCACGATTACGTCCCCCGTTGCTATTCCTCCTGTTTCCGCTCTCGTTGACTCTGGCTCTAGCCACTGTTTCATAGATAGCAAATTTGTTAATAAACATGCTCTTGAAACCTACGCAATCGCTCCGCTTGAACTCCGCCTCCTAGACGGTTCTACGAACACCTTCATTACTAAAGCCATCAAACTCGACATTCAGTTCTCCACAGGCGAAGTCAACTCCGAAACATTCTACGTAACTCCGCTGGATTCCTCCTGTGTGCTGGTCCTCGGACATAGCTGGCTCACCCACTACAATCCGTTGATTGACTGGGTTTTGAGCCACATCGAATTCCGTAAAGGCACACTGCGAATGCCTGCATCCCCGGTACCTCCTTCTGTCGAGTCCACCTCTGCAACTGCCTCCACGGCTCCGCCACCAGAGGACTCATCTCCGCCCTCTGACTCCGACTCGCCTCAGTTGACCGCTCCCTACGTTTCGCTGATAGGCGCTGCTGCATTCGTGCACGCTTGCAAACTCACGGGATCTACCAACTTCACATTGTACATCCGCCCAGAAGACGCGAAGCTCCGCTCAGCCTCCGCTGCCACTCCTGTCGATTCTCCCAATCTCTCCGCTGTGCCAGAAGTCTACCATGACTTCGCTGATGTCTTCAGCAAGGCAAAAGCTACCACGCTCGCTCCGCATCGCGAGTATGATCTCCGAATCGATTTGGAGGAAGGTGCAAGCCCTCCACTGGGTACTGTGTACTCCCTTTCACAGACTGAATTAGGGGCGCTCCGTACATTCATCGACGAGCACCTCTCCTACGGCTTCATTCGACAGTCGACCTCCGCTCATGGAGCTCCTGTCCTGTTCGTACGCAAAAAGGATGGATCACTCCGCCTCTGCGTCGACTACAGAGGACTGAACAAAATATCAAAGAAAGACCGCTACCCACTCCCTCTCATCTCCGACCTCCTGGATTCCCCCAGCAAGGCAAAGATCTATTCAAAAATCGATCTCCGCCACGTGTACCATTTGGTCCGTATCGCTGAAGGGGATGAATGGAAGACCGCGTTTCGCACGCAGTATGGTTCCTTCGAGTGGAATGTCATGCCCTTCGGCTTGACCAATGCTCCCGTGGCTTTCCAGCGATTTTTTAACAGCATTCTCTCCGATATGCTTGATGTCTGTGTCGTCGTCTACCTGGACGACATCCTTATCTACTCCGAAGACATCGAATCACATCAAAAGCATGTCCACGAAGTCCTCCAACGCCTCCGCAAGCATAATCTCTTTGCTAAACCAGAAAAGTGCGAATTCCATACCACCTCCACTGAATACCTGGGCTTCTGCCTCTCCCCCGATGGCCTTTCCATGTCCGCCGACAAAGTCAAAGCCATTTCTGACTGGCCAGAACCCCGCAAGGTGAAGGACATCCAGTCCTTCCTCGGTTTTGCAAACTTCTACCGTCGCTTCATCTTCAACTACTCCGACATTGTCGTGCCTCTCACGCGGCTTACCCACAAAAACATTCCTTGGAATTTTGGTGAGGACTGTCACTCCGCCTTTAACCTCCTGAAGAAGGCCTTCACCTCCGCTCCCATCCTTACCCACTGGGTCCCTGATGCTCCGCTGACTGTGGAGACCGATGCTTCGGACTACGCCATCGCTGGAATCCTTTCCATCACTGGCTCCGACGAGGTCCTCCGCCCTGTCGCGTACTACTCGCGCACTCTGTCTGCTCCGGAGCTGAATTATGACACCCACAACAAGGAGCTTTTGGCCATTTTCAAGGCTTTTAAGCACTGGCGACACTACCTTGAGGGCTCCACCACTCCGGTTGATGTGGTCACCGACCACAAGAACTTGGAATATTTCTCCAGCTCCAAGGTCTTGACCTGCCGTCAAGCCCACTGGTCGGAGTACCTCTCCCAGTTCAACCTCGCCATCCACTTCCGCCCTGGACGCCTTGGAGCTAAGCCTGATGCCCTCACTAGATGCTGGGACATCTACCCAAAAGAGGGGGATAGGGACTACGCTCGGGTCAACCCACACAACCTCCGACCCATGTTCACCCAAGAACAGCTCATGTCCTCCCTTAGGGCAACAATTCTCCTCACTCCGGCAATCCGCGCTGCCATCCTCGTCGACGTGGAGCAACTCCACAAAGACATCCTCGCAGCTCTCCCCTCTGATCCCGTCGCGCTCAGCCACAAGTCCGACTTATCCGATTCTCGGTGGTCATCAGACTCCGCTGGCCTACTCCGCCTTGATGATAGGATCTACGTGCCGGATGCTAATGATCTCCGCCTCAGAGTCCTCCGCTACAAGCACGACCACCCGCTCTCCGGCCACTTCGGCCAAAACCGCACTTTGGAACTAGTCTGCCGGGAATATACCTGGCCAGGTGTCCGCACCTTCATAAAAGACTACGTAAGTTCCTGCACATCCTGCGGACGTGCTAAGGTCCCTAGGCATAGGTCCTACGGCCTATTAAAACAACTTCCGATCCCCGCTCGCCCATGGCATTCCATATCCATGGACTTCATCGAGCAACTACCCTCCTCCGATGGATTCACCTCCATCTTAGTCGTCGTGGACCGCCTCTCGAAGCAAGGAATATTCATTCCGACCTACGACACCATCACTTCCCCTGAGCTTGCCAAGCTCTTTGTCGCGCATGTGTTTTCCAAACACGGAGTACCCACCCATGTCACCTCCGACAGAGGTTCGGAGTTCGTTTCTCACTTCTTCCGATCGCTCGGAAAGCACTCGGAATGACCTTACATTTCACCTCTGGCTATCACCCAGAAGGAGATGGTCAAACCGAGCGGACGAACCAAACACTCGAGCAGTACCTCCGAATCTACTGCAATTATCAACAAGACAACTGGGCCGAACTCCTCCCACTTGCAGAGTTCACATTTAATAACTCTCCCAGCGCAACCACTGGTGTCTCGCCCTTCTTCGCTAATAAAGGCTACCACCCTGACATCGCAGTAAACTCCGACTTGGGCCTCAGTTCCTCCCGCACTCAAGAATACACCTCCGACCTCAAAGAACTCCATGATTTTCTCCGCTCTGAGATGGCCCTTGCGCAACAGCGCTACCAAGGCCCCACAGATGTGGAAAGATCAACTCCGCCAGATTTTAAAATAGGTGATGAAGTCTATGTGAAGGCGAAGTATTTCAGGTCTACGCGCCCCTCCAAGAAGCTCTCCGATAAGAATTTCGGACCCTTCGAAATAATAGCCAAACCTGGATCGCTCTCCTTCATGCTCCAACTCCCCGACACCATGAAGTCCATGCACCCAGTATTCCACGTGTCTCAACTCGAGACCTCCCACCAAAGCAGTATTCCCAATCGCGTCCAATCTCCGCCACCTCCGATCGAAGTTGACGGAGAAGTCGAATACGAAGTTGAAGAAATCCTAGACTCCAAGATCGACCGCAGAAGACGCCACTGCCAACTCCTCTACCTAGTCCGCTGGGCTGGCTACGCCGGTACAGATGAAGAAACGTCGTGGCTCCTTGCCACTGAGCTCAACCATGCGTCGGAGCTCATCGAGGATTTCCATCACAAGTACCCAGGCAAGCCTGGTCCGCACAAGTCCACCTAAGTCACTCCGCCACCTCCGAACTCACTCCGTTACGTTGAAATCTACAAGGCAACCCATTCAAATAAAATTGTAGTACAAAAATACAACAAACAAAAATATATATATATATGTAGTTAGTCCATTAATCCTCCTCTCCCTCCGCATCCGCCATCCCCTCTTCGTCATCTCTGTCTGCTCCATTCTCCTCCTCCTGCTCCGCCGCTGCGATCTCCTTTTATGTCGTCCCCGTCGACGACCCCTGGATGAACTGGCGCCGCTTGACCATGATTCGGTCCATTTCGGCCATCCGCCTTTCTTCCATCGCTGCGCGCCTCCTCTCCAACTCCAGTCGCTCCCGCTCTAGCTCAAGCCGCTCCCTCTTGATCACCATCCACTCTTGCTCTCGTGCCTCAGACGCCCCCATCCACTCAGCAAGCTGCACTAGTGTCTGGGTAAGCATACCCAGCGCATCGCGCTGTTCCTCCGCCATCGCTCGGGGCACCCCGAATACCTCCTCTTCGTCCGCCTCATCCTCCTCCGTCGTGTTCCGCGCCTTCTTGCGCTTGCTTGCCCCCTTTGGCAAGGTGTTCGCCTCACTCTGCTGTCGTCTCCTCGCCACCCGTTTTGATGCCGCTGCTCCGCCGTTCTCTGTCCCGCTCCCTGCGACCGTGGAAGCCTCCGCCGCTTTCCCTGCTGTGCTTCAAGAGCAGGACTTGCGTGCACCCTGGCATGGCGCGCACACCGTCGCTTTCGACTTCGCCTGGGCCATGCACCCTGCTGGGTTATTGAGGTGGTCTTGACACCACGCACATGGGGCACGCCTCCCGTCTGCTGCCACTGCTGGCACCGCCGTCGCACCACCGCTACCTTGAGTGACCGCGATGGCCTCCGCTCGCGCCTGTGACCTCCACTATTGTTCCGCCGCCTTCCGTGCCTCGAACTCTCGCCTCTGCCTTTCAATGTGTGCGTCCTGCACCGCTTCGATCCTCGCCCGCTTCTCCACCTCTGCACGCTCCCTCGCCAGTTCCGCCTGATGCTCCTCCTCTGCTTTGCACGCTGCCTCAGCTCTGGCTGCCTCCTCGGCTCTGCGTGCCTGTCGTGGCGCCATCACGTCAGTACCATGCAATGAACGTTGTGTTCACCACACACCTCCTTCCGTCTCTGAACCTCCGCTCTGGCCTCCTCTACCTTCCATCGTTGCTCTGCCTCCGCTGCCTTCTTCGCTGCCTCCCTCCGCTCGCGCTCGACAGACTTCGCCGTCGCGTCAGCCTCGTCGTCCTCCGAGTCGGTGACCAGTTCATGGTCTTCCACTTCTTGCCACTCACGGCGCTGGGCTTGCGAAGGGGCTGGTGTGCTACACTGAGAAGTCATGTTCGGTGTAGAAAGACAAGTTGTATGAACAATGCGGACAACATGCGTCGCACTCTTATACGCCCACGGTAAATTCCGAACTCCGATCAAAACGCTTATCTCAGCAGAACAATGCCAAAATCGCGAAGTCCACACGCACAAAGGCCCTCAAGGGTTCAGGCCCTAAAGGGGGGATACTGTCACGACCGCGTGACGCCTTCTGACTCCGCAAGGCCCCTAGTCTGCTGCAGACTCAAGTCTGATCATGATCGGACACCTCCGACGCTACGTACCCATCTCCGCTCCGACTTTTTGACGCTGTGTCTCCTTTTAGTATATAGTTCCACGCCTATGCCTCCGGTTATTCTGTGCTCCGTTAACCTTTTGATCCGTCACACTTATCATTGATCTCCGTTCCGTGTACCTTATTCATCCGTTTGTCATCCACAGACTCTTAGCTATGTCTCCGCTATGTCTCTCTCCGCTTCTCGGTTACTGTACATATCCGGTGTATAGTATAAGTACTCCGCACGCTGAGGGGATTGTCCCTCAGTTTGAATATCAGCTTGAATACCTCCCGCGAACTCTCCTCTGTCCCCTCTGCCTTCTGGCAAACCCGACCTTCGTCGGACCTCCATCTCTCCATTCCTTAGTCCTCCGAAATTCGAGGACGCAGGTATCGCAAGGGCGCAGCACATACGCTGAAGCCAAGTCCTCAAACACTTCCGCATCTCCTCCGCCTGTCGTCGACGACCCTTCGTACTTATCTCCACTCTCGTCGGAGTTCGTCAGAGGAAACGATTCTGACAAGATGCCAAAGAAGGAGAAAGAATATTTTTATTTGATCGGGAATTAAGCACACTTGATTTTACTTCCAGCGCTGAGCCCTTTGCAGGGACCCCCTTAGAAGGTACAGAATAATCCGAGTCACAGTCCATACTATCAACAGACAAAACAGAAAAGCGAGAAGGAGAAACCGAAACAGGAGAAACTACAGAAGACACTTTTTTATGGGTTTTCACTATTTTTGTACGTAACAAAGCAATGCAGTATTTAAATATTTCCTGCACGGCAGGAACAGTAGCATGAGAAAGTCTATAGTCCAGTATACGTACAGCTAAGTCCAAAGAAGATTCGAGAGCGAGGATGCCCAATGTGTCCTCACTCACTAATCTTTTAAATCCCTGAAGAATGCCTGCATTTCTGCAAATGTCATTCCTCTTACTGCATTTAGCCGGTCATCCTCCGGCTGGGCTTGCGTTGCCCATGCTTGTGGTTGCCCACAGTGAGGGCGGCAGCGCAGCTTGGTGCACTCACATGCGATGTGGCCAAATAATTGGCAATTGTAGCATTGGGGCCCTTTACCCCTTTGCTGGTTTGTCTCAGCTGCACCTATATCCATGGGGGTACCACTCCCAGATGCGGCTGCAGACGAATAGTTTTGGCCCTGGTAATATCAGGCTGAGCCTTGGCCCTGAAGATTAATGAGGAAGAGTTCCTGGGCTCTCCCCATAGCATGGGCTGAATTTGCAAGCCGGGCATACGTGTCCCGATGCATACCCTGTATGTAAATCTGCTCCAAGAGTTTCCTCTGGAGTGCACATTCAAGCAGGTCATGGGCGTAATCGTCCATGCACCCACCCTGGTTCTTGAGCGCCTCGAACTGCACTAAGAAATCGACGATTCTCTGCCTAGGGCCTTGTCTTAGGTGGAGAAGTTGGGCACGTGCCCACTCGGCATTGTTTCCGGGGAGAAAGAACCTCTCTATCTCCTCCGAGAAGTCATCCCAAGCGGGCCAGGCTGGCGGGGGCGTGGGTTGGCCTGCTGGTACAGGTGGGGCATTGGCGAGGGCTTGTGCTGCCGCCATGCAGCTGTCCAAGCGAACCTGAGCCCACCAACCAGCCTTCGGGCCAGTGAGCCAGGAGAGAACCGCAGCAGTGACCTGGGCATCTGTTGCCCCGTCCATCGAGATCTGTAACCAGATCTTGATTTTCGACCACCACTCATGGAACCTCTGAGGGGAGCCGTCATAACTCCTGGGATCCACGACCACCTTCTTGCGCAGCGGCGGTGCAGGCTGAGGCTGTGCAGCCACAAGGGCCGCAATATGTGCCTGGAGGTTGACTTGCCCCTGGATGAGCTGGGCAAGGAGTTGGTTGAGGTCTGCCATGACGAACTAGTAGGGGCGGAGTCGAGAGTAAGGGGTTGGTCGCTTCTGGACCAGGTGGAGATGGGAGGAACAGAATGTGCAGCGGCACATGAGAGGGAGGTCTGGCAGGGGCGGGACAGGAAGGGAACAGTGGAAGCTGAGGAGGACTCGTAATTCGAAGTCGCTAACAAGGCAACTGTAGGCGGCAATGGCGTTGGTGAACTGAAACTCCTCCTCAATTGCTGACTCCCTTTCTCATGGTTTAGGGGCAGCATCGGGGTGAGGACCATAGATAATTGCCAAGCGCTCCTGTTGCGCTTCGACAAGGTGGCGGGGAAACTGGTAAGGTATGGTGGTGACATAAGGGGTGACGTAGAGGTAAGCTATACGGGACTAGATCCCCACAGGTGTTCCTCTAAACTAAGCACAAGATCCTGTTCGCCTGTCGTGCTCGCCAGGTCAGGGCAGTGGCACAGCTATGCAGAATACAAGTGGCTAGAGGCTGCAGATCACGGTTCTACCTCTGCATGGACGCAGGAACTACGAGTATGTATAGCTCAATCACCTTGAGGCTGTGAACCTCTCTTGAATGGGCGCCGCTCTTCAGACACCAGGCACAACCCTGGGCTGGTGTACAGTACGTAAAGAGACGGTGCTAAGAACTCCCAACATCAGCAAAACCATAAGTTGCTGTGCCAAGCTGTGCCGAGCTGTACAGCTGGCTACAGTCCCCACAGTGATACAGATGGGTCCCCATTTGTACAGCGCTGTCACAGTGCTGTACAGATCGCGACACAATCTCGGGTCCTGTACACACCATACCTAATATAGATAGACTCATATACTGTGCCTACTGTATCGCGCTGTCGCACCATGTCGTCGATCTGTATCCCACTGTCGTAGTACTGTAGTCAACTGTATTATATTGCAAATCTAGTACAATACATTGCTATATAATAGTGCTAATTGATGCTGCAGTTGTGGTAGTCGTGGTTGGGGTTTGCGAACGGCTGGTGCTGGTGCTGGTGCTGGGATCGTCGCTGGTGGTGGTCGTGTGACTGAGTGTGTGCGTGCTGGTGGTGGTTGCGTCGCAGTGCGTGTTGAAAAGATAACAATGTGTTTGGGTGGCTGCTCCCTCAGATGAGGTGCATTCGACCCAGGGACTTCTGGAGGTCTGGCAAGGCTCCCAGGGACTAAGGAGACTAAGAAACTAGAGAGTGGAAGGGTGGTTCAGTCACTCCAAGACTGAGCTCAAAGATATACACTGAAGAGAAGGATTTTTTTGCTTAGTAAGCTAAGTACAAGCCTACATAGCTAAGGTAAGAGTCCAGTATCAGTACTACCAATTCTACACCTAGAGACAGGACTGTCTCTACAGCGTGCTGGTGCTGGGGTCGTTGTTGTTGTTGACACTGGTGGTAGTGGTTGTCGTGTCGCAGCATGCGCGTGTGCTGGCGCTGGGGTAATCGCCGTTGCTGTCGATGCAGATGGTCGTCATTGTGCCGCAGCATGTGCATGCTGGCGCTGGGATCGTCGCTGTCGTTGTTGTCGACGACGACAACGGTGGTGGTGGTGGTCGCTTCGCAGCGTGCGTACATGCTGGCACTGGGGCCGTTGTCATCGCCAGTCGTGGTCGTGGTTGCGTCGCATCGCAGCGTGCTGGCGCTGGAGTGTCAGAACCGTTTCCTCCGACGAACTCCGACGCAAGCGGAGTTAAGTGCGAAGGGTTGTCGACGACAGGTGGAGGAGATGCGGAAGGGTTTGAGGACTTGGCTTCAGCGTATGTGCTGCGCCCTTGCGATACCTGCGTCCTCGTATTTCGGAGGACTAAGGGACAGAGAGACGGAGGTCCGACGAAGGTCGGAGTTGCCAGAAGGCAGAGGAGACAGAGGAGGGCAGAGGAGAGTTCGCGGGAGGTATTCAAGCTGATATTCGAACTGAGGGACAATCCCCTCAGCGTGCGGAGTACTTATACTTTACATCGGGAATGTACAGTAACCGAGAAGCGGAGAGAAACACAGCGGAGACGTAGGTAAGAGTCTGCGGATGACAAACGGATGAGTAACATACACGGAACGGAGATCAGTGATAAGCGTAACGGATCAAAAGGTTAACGGATCACAGCTATGAGTAATCATATCTAATCTAAAACGGGAACAAAGGAAACAGGAACAGAGACGGAACGGAAGCATACGATAACCGGAGGCATAGGCGCGGAACTATATACCAAAAGGAGACGGAGCGTCAATAGTCGGAGCGGAGATGGATACATAGCGTCGGAGGTGTGCGATTACGATCGGACTTGAGTTTACAACAGACTAGAGGCCTTGCGGAGTCACGAGGCGTCACGCGGTCGTGACAGTATCCCCCCTTCAGGGCCTGAACCCTTGAGGGCCTTTGTGCGTGTGGACTTCGCGATTTTGGCATTGTTCTGCTGAGATAAGCTTTTGATCGGAGTTCGGAATTTACCGTGGGCGCGTATAAGAGTGCGACGCATGTTGTCCGCATTGTTCAAACACCTTGTCCTTCTACCACAACATGGCTTCCCAACACACCACACCCATCCCCGCCGAGAACCAGCAACGCGACTGGAAGGAAGCGGAAGACCACGAGCTGGTCACCGACTCTGAAGACGACGAGGCCGACGCAACGGCGAAGTTCGTGGAGCGCGAGCGGAGAGAAGTAGCGAGGAAGGCGGCGGAAGCAGAGCAGCGACGAAAGGTAGAGGAGGCGCGAGCGGAAGTGCAGAGGAGGAAGGAGGTGCGTGGCGAACGCACTGTTCGCAAGGTAGTACTGACGCGAAGGCGACATGGCAGGCACGCAGGGCCGAAGAGGCTCGCAAAGCGGAGGAGGCGAGAGCAGAGGCGGAGCGCAAGGCGGAAGAAGAGGCGAAGGCGGAAGCAGCGCGTAAAGCGGAGGAGGAACGGAAAGCAGAGGAAGCGCGAGAGCGCGAGAAGCGGATCGAGGCGCTGCAAGAGGCGCATATAGAGCGACAGAGGCAGGAGTTCGAGGCGCGGAAGGCGCTGGGGCAGCAGCGGCGGTTACAGGCGCGAGCGGAGTCTATCGCGGCTACACAAGGTAGCGGAGAGGGGACGATGGCGGCGCCAACAGTGACGACAGCGGTGAGGCGTTCTGCCTGCGTGAGGTGCCGGGAACACCTCAACAACCCGATTGGGTGTGTGGCTCAGGCGAGCTCGAAGGCGACGGCCTGTGCACGCTGCCAGGCTGCACGCAAATCGTGCTCGTGGAGCACGGCAGGGAAGGCTGCGGAGGCGTCGACACCAGCGGGGAGCGCGACGGAGGGAAGTGGGAAGCCGGTGGAGAAGCGCGCGACGAAGAGGAGGTCGAGGACCGCGACGAACACGTCGCCAAGGGGCGGAGAGAAGCGCAAGAAGACCCGTACGACGACGGAGGAGGGGGAAGACGAAGAGGAGATGTTTGGGGTCCCGAAGGCGATGGCGGAGGAGCAGCGCGACGCGCTGGGTATGCTTACCCAGTCGCTAGCGCAGCTGTCGGAGCGCTTGGCAGCCTCCGAGGCGCGGGAGATCGAGAGGCTCGAGATCGAGCGAGAGCGCTTGGCGCTCGAAAGGAGGCGGTCGGCGAGGGAGGACGAGAGGGTGGAGATGGAGAGGGCTCGATTGGAGATCGAGCAACAGCGGGCGGAGGACATGTGGCGCCTTGGCACGTTGGTGCGGGCGCCCTTTGTCCAAGGGTCGTCGACAGGGTCGACGCGGAGGGAGTTGGAGGCGGCGAAGGCGACCGAGGTCGAGAAAGGAGCGGAGGCGGACGATGAAGATGGTATGGCCGACGCGGAGGGAGAGGATGACTGACGGACTAACTGCATATATATTTTTTTTTACTTTTGTACTACCGTTTTTGTTATTTGAATGGAGTATTTTTGCGGATTTGTAAGATATCGGAGTGAGTTCGGATGTGGCAGGGTGATTTAGGCGGACTTGTGCGGACCAGGTTTGCCTGGGTACTTGTGATGGAAATCTTTGACGAGCTCCGACGCATGGTCGAGCTCAGTGGCAAGGAGCCACGATGTTTCTTCATCTGTACCGGCGTAGCCAGCCCAGCGGACTAGGTAAAGGAGTTGGCAGTGGCGTCTTCTGCGGTCGATCTTTGAGTCTAAGATTTCTTCGACTTCGTATTCGACTTCTCCGTCGACTTCGATCGGAGGTGGCGGAGATTGGACGCGATTGGGAATACTGCTTTGGTGGGAGGTCTCGAGTTGAGACACGTGGAATACTGGGTGCACGGACTTCATGGTGTCGGGAAGTCGGAGCGTGAAGGAGAGCGATCCAGGTTTGGCTATTATTTCGAAGGGTCCGAAATTCTTGTCGGAGAGCTTCTTGGATGGGCGTGTAGACCTGAAATACTTTGCTTTCACATAGACTTGATCACCTATCTTGAAATCCGGCGGAGTTGATCTTTTCGCATCTGCGGGGCCTTGGTAGCGCTGTTGCGCAAGGGCCATCTCAGAGCGGAGGAACTCATGGAGTTCTTTGAGGTCGGAGGTATATTCTTGAGCGCGGGAAGAACTGAGGCCCAAGTCGGAGTTGACTGCGATGTCGGGGTGGTAGCCTTTATTAGCGAAGAAGGGTGAGACACCAGTGGTTGCGCTAGGGGAGTTATTAAACGCGAACTCCGCAAGTGGGAGGAGTTCGGCCCAGTTGTCTTGTTGATAATTGCAGTAGATTCGGAGGTACTGCTCGAGTGTTTGGTTCGTCCGCTCGGTTTGACCATCTCCTTCTGGGTGATAGCCAGAGGTGAAATGTAAGGTCATTCCGAGTGCTTTTCCGAGTGATCGGAAGAAGTGAGAGACGAACTCCGAACCTCTGTCGGAGGTGACATGGGTGGGTACTCCGTGTTTGGAAAACACATGCGCGACGAAGAGCTTGGCAAGCTCAGGGGAAGTGATGGTGTCGTAGGTCGGAATGAATATTCCTTGCTTCGAGAGGCGGTCCACGACGACTAGGATGGAGGTGAATCCATCGGAAGAAGGTAGTTGCTCGATGAAGTCCATGGATATGGAATGCCATGGGCGAGCGGGGATCGGGAGTTGTTTTAGTAGGCCGTAGGGTCTGTGCCTAGGGACCTTAGCACGTCCGCAGGATGTGCAGGAACTTACGTAGTCTTTTACGAAGGTGCGGACACCTGGCCAGGTATATTCCCGGCGGACTAGTTCCAAAGTGCGGTTCTGGCCGAAGTGGCCGGAGAGCGGATGGTCGTGCTTGTAGCGGAGGACTCTGAGGCGGAGGTCGTTGGTGTCCGGCACGTAGATCCTATCATCAAGGCGGAGCAAGCCAGCGGAGTCCGTTGACCACCGAGAATCGGATGAGTCGGACTTGTGACTGAGCGCGACGGGATCAGAGGGGAGGGCTGCGAGGATGTCTTTGTGGAGTTGTTCCACGTCGACGAGGATGGCAGCGCGGATTGCCGGAGTGAGGAGAATGGTTGCCCTAAGGGAGGACGCGAGTTGTTCTTGGGTGAACATGGGTCGGAGGTTGTGTGGGTTGACCCGAGCGTAGTCCCTATCCCCCTCTTTTGGGTAGACGTCCCAGCGTCGAGTGAGGGCATCGGGTTTAGCTCCGAGGCGTCCAGGGCGGAAGCGGATGGCGAGGTTGAACTGGGAGAGATACTCCGACCAGCGGGCTTGACGCCGAGTCAAGACCTTGGAGCTGGAGAAATACTCCAAATTCTTGTGGTCAGTGACCACGTCGACCGGAGTGGCGGAGCCCTCAAGGTAGTGTCGCCAGTGCTTGAAGGCCTCGAAGATGGCCAAAAGCTCCTTGTCATGGGTGTCGTAGTTGAGCTCAGGGGCGGACAGAGTCCGCGAATAGTATGCGACAGGGCGGAGGACCTCGTCGGAGCCAGTGATGGAAAGGATTCCAGCAATGGCGTAGTCCGAAGCATCGGTCTCCACAGTCAGCGGAGCGTCAGGGACCCAGTGGGTAAGGATAGGAGCGGAGGTGAAGGCCTTCTTCAGGAGGTTAAAGGCGGAGCGACAGTCCTCACCAAAATTCCAAGGAATGTTTTTGCGGGTAAGCCGCGTGAGAGGTACGACGATGTCGGAGTAGTTGAAGATGAAACGACGGTAGAAATTCGCAAAACCGAGGAAGGACTGGATGTCCTTCACCTTGCGGGGTTCTGGCCAGTCGGAGATGGCTTTGACTTTGTCGGCGGACATGGAAAGGCCATCGGGGGAGAGGCAGAAGCCCAGGTATTCGGTGGAGGTGGTATGGAATTCGCACTTCTCTGGCTTAGCAAAGAGATTATGCTTGCGGAGGCGTCGGAGGACTTCGCGGACATGCTGTTGATGCGATTCGATGTCTTCGGAGTAGATAAGGATGTCGTCTAGGTAGACGACAACACAGACATCAAGCATGTCGGAGAGAATGCTGTTAACAAATCGCTGGAAAGCCGCGGGAGCATTGGTCAAGCCGAAAGGCATGACATTCCACTCGAAGGAACCATACCGCGTGCGAAACGCGGTCTTCCATTCATCCCCTTCAGCGATGCGGACCAAGTGATACGCGTGGCGGAGATCGATCTTTGAGTAGATCTTTGCCTTGCTGGGGGAATCGAGGAGGTCGGAGATGAGAGGGAGTGGGTAGCGGTCTTTCTTTGATATTTTGTTCAGTCCTCTGTAGTCGACGCAGAGGCGGAGTGATCCATCCTTTTTGCGTACGAACAGGACAGGAGCTCCATGAGCGGAGGTCGACTGTCGAATAAAGCCGTAGGAGAGGTGCTCGTCGATGAATGTGCGGAGCGCCCCTAATTCAGTCTGTGAAAGGGAGTACACAGTGCCCAGTGGAGGACTAGCGCCTTCCTCCAAATCGATTCGGAGATCATACTCGCGATGCGGAGCGAGCGTGGTAGCTTTTGCCTTGCTGAAGACGTCAGCGAAGTCATGGTAGACTTCTGGCACAGCGGAGAGATTGGGAGAATCGACAGGAGTGGCAGCGGAGGCTGAGCGGAGCTTCGCTTCTTCTGGGCGGATGTACAGCGTGAAGTTGGTAGATCCCGTGAGTTTGCAAGCGCGCGCGAATGCAGCAGCGCCTATCAGCGAAACGTAGGGAGCGGTCAACTGAGGCGAGTCGGAGTCAGAGGGCGGAGATGAGTCCTCAGGTGGCGGAGCCGTGGGGGCAGTCGCAGAGGCGGACTCGACAGAAGGAGGTACCGGGGATGCGGGCATTCGCAGTGTGCCTTTACGGAATTCGATGTGGCCCAAAACCCAGTCAATCAACGGATTGTAGTGGGTGAGCCAGCTATGTCCGAGGACCAGCACGCAGGAGGAATCCAGCGGAGTTACGTAGAATGTTTCGGAGTTGACTTCGCCTGTGGAGAACTGAATGTCGAGTTCGATGGCTTTAGTAATGAAGGTGTTCGTAGAACCGTCTAGGAGGCGGAGTTCAAGCGGAGCGATTGCGTAGGTTTCGAGAGAGTGTTTATTAACAAATTTGCTATCTATGAAACAGTGGCTAGAGCCAGAGTCAACGAGAGTGGAAACAGGAGGAGTAGCGACAGGGGACGTAATCGTGACGGAGGGCATAAGGGAGTTGGGATCGGAGAGAGCGGACGCGTTGAGGCGTAACTCCGTAGGTGCACAGTCGGAGTCAACGCAACCCCCAGCTTGTGCGGAGTTCTGGGAGCTGCTGTCTAATTTTTTGACTCCGCAGCAGCGGGAGTCACGGCCTTGGCAGCGCGGGCCTTGGCCTTAGAGCTCTTGGAGGTGGACTTTGGACAGTCCCTGGCCATGTGGCCTGGCTGTCCGCAGAACATGCAGAGCTTGTCCTTGATGCGCCGCTGGCGCTCTTCCTCGGTCAACTTGCCATCCTTTCCAAGATGGGCAGGGGTTTCGGAGGAGGCGGGTTTGGCGCCGGAGGAGCTCTTCGACTTGTCGGAGCTCTTGTTCTTGTTGTCCTTCTCCTTGGTTTTACCCTTGGAGTCGGACGAGGCGGAGGAGGTGCCTTTGGAGGCGGAGTTGGACGACGAGGAGGTGGAGGTCTTGCTTTGGCGCGCAACTTCAGATTTGCGCTCCCAGTACCTGGCGTCGATGGTCTGCGCGAGAGTGCGATAACCATCAAGGGTGCGGGGCTTGCCAACGCGAGAGATTTCGTCCTTGATGCGGTCGGGGAGACCGCTGTAGAAAATGTGGCGGAGGGCGCCATCGCCGTAGCCGCGGACTTGGCCAGCGAGGCGGTTGAACTCAACCACGTACTTGTTGATCTTTTGTCCTTCTTTCATGGACAGGTTGTCCAACTGATGTTCGGCGTCTCCGACGGGATCGTGCGGGCCGAAGTTGGACTTCAGTTCGGAGACGAACTGGGCGTAGTTGTCCATCCATAGCGGACGGGCACGGGGATTGGCGGAGTTGAGTAGGTCCGGTTCGAACCATTCGAGGGCCATGCCCTTTAGGTACGACTGCGCGAAGGTGACCCTAGCGCGGTCGGAGGCGAAAGCCTTGGGGCGATCCTGAAAGTTCAGTTCGCACTGAACAAGGAAAGCGCGGAGTTTGCGCGGATCGGTCCCGTCGAACGTATCAGGTTCGCGGACTTTGGTGCGACCAGAAGAGGAGTCGCGGTCGGCAGATGCCGTAGCGACTTTGGTCAGCGCCTGGACCGCTTGTGCGAATAGGAGCAGCGGGTCCGGAGTCGGAGTTGAGGCGGAAGGGATAGGGGAGTCTGGTAGCGGGACATCTGGTGGGTTGGGAGAAGGCGGGTTGCTATCTCCGCCGCCACCACCATCGCCACCAGGGTAGCTGTCACCGTAGATATCCAAGGCGTTGTCGAAACGATGCGTGGAGTAAACTCCAGACTCGTTGGGGCGGCGCGGAGCGGGGGTTGGAGTAGTGGGATCGGGGGCGGGAGCCCCAGGCGGAGTATTGCGATTGGAGAAGGAGAGGAACTCTCCTTCTTCGGCCAAGTCATTTCGGGAAGTGGAGGGCGCATTGAGCGCCTCCTGGCGCTCTTCGAGCGCACGAGACTGAGCACGGGTAGTTATGATTGAGCGACTAGTCATGGTTGAGAGTAATTAGCAGGTGTGCAAGAGTGAGTTCGAATATACTGTCAGAACCGTTTCCTCCGACGAACTCCGACGCAAGCGGAGTTAAGTGCGAAGGGTTGTCGACGACAGGTGGAGGAGATGCGGAAGGGTTTGAGGACTTGGCTTCAGCGTATGTGCTGCGCCCTTGCGATACCTGCGTCCTCGTATTTCGGAGGACTAAGGGACAGAGAGACGGAGGTCCGACGAAGGTCGGAGTTGCCAGAAGGCAGAGGAGACAGAGGAGGGCAGAGGAGAGTTCGCGGGAGGTATTCAAGCTGATATTCGAACTGAGGGACAATCCCCTCAGCGTGCGGAGTACTTATACTTTACATCGGGAATGTACAGTAACCGAGAAGCGGAGAGAAACACAGCGGAGACGTAGGTAAGAGTCTGCGGATGACAAACGGATGAGTAACATACACGGAACGGAGATCAGTGATAAGCGTAACGGATCAAAAGGTTAACGGATCACAGCTATGAGTAATCATATCTAATCTAAAACGGGAACAAAGGAAACAGGAACAGAGACGGAACGGAAGCATACGATAACCGGAGGCATAGGCGCGGAACTATATACCAAAAGGAGACGGAGCGTCAATAGTCGGAGCGGAGATGGATACATAGCGTCGGAGGTGTGCGATTACGATCGGACTTGAGTTTACAACAGACTAGAGGCCTTGCGGAGTCACGAGGCGTCACGCGGTCGTGACAGTGGCTGTCGACGAGCCATGCAGTAGGGGCCGTTGATGCGGTGGAGAGGGTGGTGGTGGTTGGCATTGCATTGGTGGTGGACTCGGTGTTGTGGTGGTGATGGCGTCGTCACCATCGCATTATGAAGAGGGTCGTGGTTGTGGTCGTCGCCGTTGGGTGCGGTGGTGGCTGTCATCGCCATCATTTGGTGGTGGAGAGGGTCGTGGTGGTGGTTTGTGTTGCATTGGTGGCAGTGTCGTTGTCGTCAGTGGTGCGGTGTCGTTGTCGTCAATGGCATTGGTGATGCGGTCGTGTGGTTGTGGTGGTCGGCATTGTGGTGGTTGGTGTGCGGGTGCGGGTGCCCACACAGACTCGACCTGTAAGAATGCTTATTAGTAAACAAAATTAAAAAAAAGAAACGTACCTCGTAGTAGCAGAGGCAATTGCGCTCTGCAGGCGTACGTGTACGCAGGTGGAGGTGCGGATGTGCATGCAGAGGCCTGTAAAAATAGTTAGTAAACAAAAAAAAAAAGTAAACGAAGTAAACACACCTGTACTACGTTCGATCGTGCTGTGGTGCTGTGCTCAATACTGCTGCTGCTGCTGCTGGTCAATGCTGGTCAGGGCGATGGAGACTGACATTGTTGGTGGCACTGGTGTCGGAGTGGCAGCGTCGTGCATGAATATTTGACAGCGTGATTACAGTGGTGGTGGAGTGGGGGTGGGGGTGGGGTAAGCGATGTCTGGGACTTAGAGAAATTTTGTAAAGTTACCTTATGTAACCTGGACTGTAAACGTGCTGTGTCAGTGCTGTGTTCCCATGGAACTGGGACCCTGTGGCAACGTATGCTGTAAGTGCTGTCAAGTGCTGTCAAATACTGTACTATTACGGTAATTACTGTGGGCACTGTCCCGAAATAAGGGATTTGCTGATGAAACCCAAACGGGCTACAGGGAATGGCGCTAAAGGCTGGCCGTAAACAAAACGGAAGGTGTGAAGAAGAAGCTCCTTAACCCTGGAGTCCGGGTATAGTTTCCCTTTACTAGGCTGGGGAACAGCATGTGATAGAGCAAGTAAGATGTGTAGATTCGAGCTCAGGTGAGACAACCCTAGGCAAAGAACACCAAGGACCCTAACATGTGAGACTCTGAGGAGGAATAGGATGTGAGTATCTAGAGCAAAGACCCAAGATGAGCTCAAATGGGGAGCCTCTGGGTGCTGGATTGCACTGTATATATACTACTATACACGAGGGCTACGCGAGGCTATCCATGAGGCTACGTGCAGGTAGAAGGCTATGTAATGACATCACTGTGGAGCTAAGGTTATGCGTAATGATGTCAAGGGTGGCAGCGTGTACAGCACGAGGTACAGGTCTAGACTAGGTAGATAAGATAGAGGCTGTACACTAAGATAAGATAAACACTATCTAATTGTAGATTAGATAAGATAAAAAGTTGGTCCGTAACACATGTACTGAATGTATTTAGTTTGAGGGAGCAGTCATAGTTGAGAATTTTGTAGTTGCCATGATTGCAGCTCCTGGTTGTCGCCTCATCATGGATGCTTGATGTGAAGCAGCAGTATCATTACATGATGACTCTTCACACAACTACTCACAATGGCGAGTTGTTGCACCTACTTGTACTAGTGGTGCTATGACGTCAGCTGCCTAGTTATTCTTGTAGTCATAAATATTAGAGTCTAATCACTGCCCCTGACAACAGCTATCTTGCCACATGACTTCGCCCACAAAATTTGTTGTATCCATAGTATCTACTACTATTATCATGATATAGTCACCGGCTGTTTTCCTTCTGCATGTGAATATATTATGCATGGACCGGTACACTGTTGAACTGCCTGAGCACTTATCCCATATGTTATAAACCCCTACTACTGTAGTCTCCTGCATCAGCAAACCTTCACATGACTATCTGTGACTTTTTTGACTTTTTTAGGCATGGATAGTCAAATAAGTCTGGATAGCATTCAGACTTTTTTAAGTAGATCCTTTGTCTATCCAGATGACTTTTCTGACTATTTAGACCTTTGTGACTTTCCATTAGGGTGACCTTTTTGACTTATTCTCATTATTGTACAATCCAACTTTTTTTTCCATTTTTTATGCTTGCAATTAGCTTGCATAGCTCACAAATAAATAGCACCAGTCATTGATTGCAGCATGAGTAATACCAAAGCAATTAAACGAGTGTAGACATAGCAATGTCAGTATGAAAAGTGTGACAAGACGACTACTCATGCAAACAGACAGTAGCATCTTGTTCGGCAGCAGCTTTCTTCTTTTCTCTTGCTTTCACCTTCACTGTGGTAGAGTACAGCTGTAGTCACCTTCGCAGCAGTCTCTTTCTTGGGCTGTGCCACAGGTGCAGGGTATCCGAACAGGCTTGGCCTGGCGTTCGACATAAACTCAAATTTAGGCACCTGTATGACTTTAGCAGCTATGTAAACCTCAATAACAACCGTACTGACCTTCAAATCCTCAAGGGGCTCAGCTATTGCATGATCATTGAAATATCAACACCATCACCTCCTTGTCCTTATCTTCATCTTTGTTGGGTTTTCGTATCATCTGTCAGGAGACGACAGCAGGTGTAATTGCAACACTAGAGGGGCATTAGTTGAAGATGAGGGAAGTAATTGAGAGATGTGTACTACCCAGCTTGTCCTCACAGTCAAATGTGCTTACAGCATTGAAAATCAAACCATAGTCACTCTCGAAAGAAGAGGACGCCATTCCACACCTAAGCCACTCAGACTGCAGGGCATAAAGGGGATACACTGGCTTGAGGGTGCCAAGGAGTGGGCCTGATGAGCATCTAGGATAGAAATGGAACCCAAACAAATCTGCCCGCTATACTATGGGGATCTAATAGAAGGTGGAAGCCCCCAATGCAGGTGTGACCAGTCAGAGAAGGAGTGGAAGTTGGAGATCCCAGTGCACTCACCGCAACGTGATTTGCAGCATTGTTCAGGCATATTTTGCAAAGGTCTTGAGAAATAACAAAAACTTGAAGTGAGACAACCAAGGATGGGAGATGTGTGTTGGCATCAGCATTGATTCTACAATGTCTTGGAAACCATGTACCACTCATTACTTTAGCAAAGGTCATTCGATGTTGAGGTTGGCAGTGTGGGTGGCCAGACCTGGTGATGAAGGTGGGGGAGCAAGAAAGAGTTCAACATGCTGATGTAATTACACTCTGCGAAAAATTTTGCTAAGTCCCATTGATCATCAATATGTTCTCCTGTTCACATCCTCACCCACATCTGTCCTTGTCAAACGTTCTATCCTGGCTTCCAAGATGAGTACTCTTGTGTTTCATTCCTTCTATGTTAATAAATTCACTGATCATGTGTTCGAGATTGCATTCTAGCCAGCGCTGGGCTTGCAGTTCCGTGCACTGCAAAATACCTCTCACCCTGGATAACTTATCCTCAACTGGTAAGCACTTGCACTCTTCTATTTTCCCTACTTCCAACATACTAATCAGAAGCCCCAATCTGCAGTGTCTGTTTCACGGCAACCTAACCCCTTCTACGGCCACAAGCACATATCACGCCCATGTGCCAAATTCATTGTGTTGCCCTTGCCGTCGTCATCACCATCACCATCACCATCACCTCCATTTCGGCCGCCACCGCCACCCCTCTCGCCCTCGACGCTTGGTGCAATCGCCTTGCCTCTGCTCTCTACCTGTCCGAAGACAAATATTTGGCTTGGGGTCTCGATCACCGCAACTGGCGTGTTCCATGGTATGTCACCGTCACTGTCATCGACATTGACCCTTCTCCATTGTCTAGAATTCTTGGGCATCATGATTTCAAATGCATTCAGTGAGTTCTGCGTCCTTGACTCGTTTCAACGTGTTCTGACGTTCTCCATTTTGTCTGCAGCCATTTCCGTGTCCGTTTCAACGCTGTGCATGTGCGTGCGTACGTTCAACCCCTCCGCTTGGCTCCCGCAGCTGTCTGGCTCGTCTGAGTGCTGCCTTGCAGCCTCCATAGGTGAGTTTGGCAGTTTGGCCTTCTTTCGGGGTATATTAACGGTTTGCATCGTGTTTGCAGTCGTTATCGTGTCCATCTGAATGTGTGGCACCTATTCGCCTGCCCAGAGTTGCCACTGTCCTCTTCTGGCTTGACAGTTGTCAGTGAAGCTGCCCTATTTCATCGCGTACGCCCTCCATCGGACGTAACTACACCCCTCAGTCACTTTTGCAGCCCTTGTCCTTCAACGGTTGAAGGCGCGTTTCCCCACCGCACAGGGACCATCAGGTTATCGCCTGTTTGTCTCCACATTCAGTCGGCCAGCAAGGTCATCTGCGATTATATGTATTCCAACTCATCACCCACCTCCTCTGCGTCACCCCCCACACCAGCTGGCATCGCGCCCGCACGCACTTGCACAGTGTGACCCTACCCCCCCATGCATGTATGTACTTGTTTTCTCTCTTTTCGTTAACTGACTATTATTACATGTCCCCTACACACTCACCCGCACCTCCAACCATGCCCACGCTCATAGGTGCAACCACAACCAACCAAAAACCCAATGCAAGATGTGACCCCCTCACACCTGAATGACACAACAACGAGATGGTATGTTTATTTTTTGTCTTATAAGTACTAATACCAATATACTTCCCAACACACAGTACCACACACGAACACACGCCGGGACCGTGCCTGTCACCCGCACGAGTCAGAGACAATAAGATGGCAGTGCAACTCGCTAGCATGGCATGACAAGGTGATTGCTTGGCCAATGCCAGCGAAGTGCGATGCGACCACCACCACCAGCAATGCCACTACTGACGATGTTTGTCACCGCCACCACGTACTAAGTCCTCTACCACACCATCATACTACCATTAACATAGGCCACCATTTGCATCCTTCAATGACTGAGAGCGTGCAAAGCCCTTTTGGCCAAAATTGTGTCAGCATCTTCATCGCCGGGGCCTTCGCCTCCCCAGCAGTGTGATAATACTGTACATATATAGTCACTTTTACTTTACTTGTGTGCGAACCTAACTTCAACTGTCTTTGCAGGAAGGACTGCACTGCGACAACAGGAAACTAGAGGACATAAAAATCAATTTATTGCATTAGATGTACCTCTGTGATGGCTACCTCCACCATGTATCATTAAGTTGTATAATAGTAGTGTCTATCTGTACCTTTCTGACATTCTGGCAATTTTGCAAACTTTTTTGACTTTTCGTGACATTATTAGTATGACTTGCTGGACTTAATTTACTTTCTCCGAGTTACGTTAGTTACGTGCGCTGGCTGCCTCGCCAAAAAAAAGTCCAATAAGTGCTAAATGTCCCGAAAGGCACAAATAAAGCCATAATAGCTCGGATAGTATCTTGCAGATTTGCTGATGTGTCCTTTGTTTTGTGTTGCTCTGTTAGTGCCGGCGAGGTCTTGTTTGGATTTGAGCATTGTGTAGCGTACGGCCGTATCCCTATTTCGCATACATGTGAACCTCTACACCAATCTCATTGTACTCTCCTTCTGATCCCATCCACTCGCAATTCAATCTCGTCTACTGATGTCGTGGTGGCGTTTTCTCAGAGACGTACAGAACAAAATGAGGGGGATTCGTGCGTGCCCAGCGACAGTCGCTATTACTGTAGTCGACCGAATCTATTTCACTTCATTTCAGTCTTCTACAGCGACGTAACTGGATGCCTCCAGTTGGCCCATTGAAAAGCACGAGTAATATCTACAGGGTGTTAGTGGGTGCAAAGGTAAGGCTCAAATGTCGTTGTCAAAGCTCCTTGAATATCCACTGACACGCTTTACATAGTAAATTGATATATCTGTTGGGCTGTCCTCCGGGTCTTGCGACAGATAATATGTATTAACACCACATTCTTCCGCGACGAATGCGACGGTCAACGTATTAATACATTTGTATGTATGAGAATCACGGTGCTTTTACCCCCGTGCCTCTCACACATTAACATTGTTGCAACCAACGTTGACAAGACCATTCTATGCAGTGCGCAGGTTAGTTCTTCTACTTTCCTGAGTTGCACGGGATGCTTACGAATTGCGTCCCTTGGCAGCAGACAGTCTGTTGGGCGCAGGAATTCCCGCTGAGGACACCGACAACGGAGATTGGTGTGCAACCAACGGCGAGAAGGGGGCCAGCGACTGGAAGGCTGACTATTACGCCCAGGAGGCCTTGAATTGAATTCACGCCAGTTTGGTCAGCCTATGTAAGGAAAGTGCGTCATTCGTATCCATTGGAGAAGAGCTATGTATCGTGCGGAAACACGAAGACATACCTTGTAGGTATTATTGCAGCAAGATAGGGTGCCATTACTGCATGAACTGCCACCACGCGCGATGACGGGCTCTGGAATGGCTGCGACAAGGGCAGCGAGAGCAACAACTGGGTAGAGGATGGTAGATGTGCGCATATCGACTGAAATGTAATGAACTAGCTGAGGGCGAGACTCTTGCTGGTATGCACCGGTCAGTCCAGAGGGGATTTTATACTCTCCAGCATGAGGTAAGTCCCCTTGTTTGTTCCACGGATTTCCGTGGAACAAGAAATTAGGAATTCCACGAGTTCCCTGCAGCACATTCGTTGCACGTTACTTACGTGACTCGATATAAATCGTTGCATCTCGTTGCATCCATCCCTCGCTGACTTGCTATGTTTGTTTCACCTAGTAGAACTGTTCCGCAACGGATGTCGGAGTGGCAACAGAGCCCGGCCGCTGGGTCTTTAATGCACACTTGTTTCTTTCAAATGCATTACATTTTGCTCAACAGATCCGTGCTTCGTCAATGTGACTTCCGTTCAACATGCAGTAATATCAACCCTTTGATCCGCCCAGTTACTTCCGCAGTAACTCTCTCCGAATCGCCCGATATAATGGCCGACTCTGCGAATATGGAAGAGCACTGTAGAACTGAGCTGCTTTATATGTTTCTCCGCAAGTCTGGACATATTAAGCTCGAAGGGGGCTCTGATCCCTCACCATGGTGCTTGCGAACGTGCTGCTCGGGAATCACATCAATTAATCCGAAAGACCTCGAAGTTCGATCCGGAAACTGGTTATTGATGGGCTTATGACCTCTTTATCGCCCAAAGAGGAAGCATTGTATTTGCTTCTCCTTCTCGCCCCGGTGATTGTCGCCGTACCTGCTTACCACCGAAAGATCCTCTCCTTGCCGTGGTCCCGGAGGTGCAAAAGAAAAAAGACTGACAGAAGGAGTTCTTAACTCCGCAGCTGTGCGCTCATGTTACAAAGAACATTCTATGTTGGCCTCAGGTCACCGTCTTCTCTCTTGTCTCTTTTTACTGCAAAAATTGAGTGCTTTAACAGTTCTTGGCCTGGACTCGCAACCGAGCCACCTTAATGTTTGAGCCTCCCCAGGTACTATGTAGTGCCTAACGACCAATGCATGACACTATCTAGCTGTCGTGTGTTCACTTTGCTCGCTCACGACAATATCGACGCGGGAGGAGCCGTGCACAGACAAATCGCTGGCTTCAATGAAACCATCCTACTTAGCTTGCTTTCCTGTGCGTACAACTCGGGAATATAGTTACAGCGTTGTACGTATTCCCCACTATGCGTTCTTTGAACGAACAATGAGTTCTTGCGTCCTGCACATTAATACTGTGAACTTGTCCATGCTAGCGCCAAATCCACCAACGCCCTCCTCCTGAACGAGATAGGGCTTGACCCGGGGATCGACACTGTTCTGCCCATACTCTCCACACCCGCCTAGGAGCGTAAGGCGTGTGCAGTCGGTCAACGCTGGGGGACGAAGTTCCGCTCGGGCTTAAGAAGTTCGAGAAGCGTGTAGTGAGTGCTGCATTGAGCGATGCCCGGTTTAAGCGCGGTAGGGAGGTGAGTGAGTTCGCATTTGCTTTTGATCGCGTGCTTTACTAAGCAGTCGATAACTATCTTGGAACATGGAGATGCCTTCTAAAGATTTTCTCCGCAGATATTTACCCGAGGCAACTGCGCCAGAAGGTGCAGATTCGAGGGGTTCGCGAACAGAAACAGCTCACTGTATATGGGAACGTATGGGCCGGGCGAGCCGAGTACTGGGGAATGTTGAGGTGCATCGTCATTATACTGGTGGCACCCATGGGGTCTGAAAACCCGGGATATCTTGATCCGACAAGAAACCTTGGACGGTCAGACCTCATGGACGCGTTCACGTCTATTTACTTCCCATCTCCCTCAACATGATGCTCACCAGCGTCCCTCACTGAATGGACTATCTGTTTGTTGCGGCGCCTGGCGAACTCTGCAATACTAATCAATAGAGTATCGCTCTAGCTCCAATCATGGCGTAGCGAAACACTGGACTAGGAGATCTAAAACTCATCAGCACAACGGAATTGTCCTGGACCATTAGGCTGACCTTGACTCTATTCACACCGCTTGAAGTAAGTGACAGGACCAGCGTCCCCTGGTGGTATGAGTGTTACTCAGGAGGAATACATAGAACGAGGTTGATGTTGAAAAATAAAGTAGGGGAGCTCGGATACGAGGAATCGAGTCCCATATCCGAACGAAGAAACCAACCAGATAGACTTGTCGGACGAGTCAGAGAAAACACACTGATGTCAGTAGTACTGTTACAAGAGAAAACGACAGTCAGCAACTGACATCTCGGATATGGTGTAACGGCTAACATTGCCGCCTCTCACGCGGCAGCTCGGGGTTCGATTCCCCGTATCCGAGTACCTTTTTGCACCATCATTTTCTTGCCAGGCATTCGACGAGGCAGTACATACATAACATGCAGACGCAGTTCATCGAAATCCCACACATACTTCATGGCATGAGGTTATAAATAGTTGAAAGAGAAGTACTCAACGCCAAGGATTGCATCCCAGTACTAGATGTTACCGTAACTTGTTGAGGGAAAACAAAGCCTGGCCGCAAAATGTCCTAAGTCCACTCTGTGATGCGAAGGTGAAAAAGATAAAAAGTGAGAAGAAGAAAAGGAGAGATGTACGAGGACGCGGGGAGGAGACGGTAGCTAACGCAAGTGGACATAAATAACTGGTAAGTTGTCACAAATGCATTATAAATTTAAGATGAAAAGAGATAAACATGTAGACGAGGAGGCATGTGAGTGGCGGGTGAGGGAGACCGTCCATTTGGCATATATAATGTCAGATGTGGAGAAAGAGATGTTGATGTGGAGGCATCAAACCTCCGAAAATGTGGTGGAAGAGATGGGACGACGGACGTAGTCGAATGCTGTTGGCTTTGGCTTTGGCGTTGGGATGAAAGATGTTTTAAATGCTAGAAAAAGACGTGATTGTTGTCTACGTTGTTTCCGTCTCCAGCGAGAAATCCAAGAGAGCATGCCGACCCATCGCAAAGACACCGTGCGTAATGAGCGTAGAAACCGTGATATGACGTGACGAATCTTGATCCTGAAGGGCGTGCGCGCAAAGCCACAGGGTCGGAAGAAAACGATTAGAAGGTGGAGTAATCGCTCCAGCGGCTGAACGATAAGTGAAGTTGTAAAGGGGTTCTAGCCGACAGCGAGTGAAAAGCACTGCAACTTGCACAAAGCAAATAGATGCAAGGCAGTGGAACAACATCGCATATCCAGGCGAGGTTAGTATGCAGCCATGCGGGAGGCGTCAAAGGTCTCAGCGCGAGTGATAGGCGCACGACCCAGCCGCTTCGCCTTCATCAAGCCACCTTTATTGGGAGGGGGGCAGGGGCTGTCTCCAATATCAGTTTCTTCGTCATCCGTCTGCGTAATGTTCCCGATCTCAGCGAGAGTCGAGAGACCATTGCGACGGGTACGAGCAGCGTTCGCAGCCGCAAATAATTGGGTGGAACCACCAGCAGGAGCCGTATTCCGTTTGGCTTGTTGTTGTTGAGCAACGCCGGAAATTTTCGTGGCAAGATCGCCATAGGCGTAGGATTTCGTGCGGCCAAATTTGGCTTTGCGAAACTGGTCCAGGTCTTCTTTGCGGGAGTGCGCGTGATTCGGATCATCCATCGTCACGTAGGCTGGGGGCTCGCAGCGGTCCCCAGAATGCTTGAAATATTCGCAATAACCACCTTCTAAAACGTACACCTCGGGATAATGAATCTTCGGGTACACGTGGTTATTCATAGCGCGGTCGCGGGAACGCAGGTGCTTGGCACTAGAAGAGCTGTTAGGACAAAAAAGGCCATTAGCAGGAGAAAAAACATTTACAAGGTTGGAGCTCTCTTGGCACTGAACTCGCAGTGGAACACGAGTACAGTTTTCTTGGACGAGTCACCGCTAATGCATGGCTTCGGTTTGTCTTGACCAAGGAGGAATTCCTCGACGCTTTGAGTAGTGTTGATGTTAATTGCTCCAGGAATGTGACCTCCATTATACTCGTAGTCGAAACGGCAGTCAATGATGAAGTACTGCTCGATATGACTGTCATAGGCACCGTCTAAGAGGGCATCCATCTAAGGAGAAATAGTATGAGTCCAAATTGAATATCATCCAGCGTCAGACAACTCACAGTACTAGGTGCAATCCTCATGAGACCGTCTTCACGCACGCGGTGGCAAGGCAGAATCTTCCCCATAGTCTCATTATCACCAAAACCGGGTAAGCCCGCGCTCATAAATTTCGCAGATGGGCTGTCGACACTGTGTACAGGCTTGGCAGGTGATATACCCGTCAGAGGCCTAAAGTCTTCCGTACCGTCACGCCTGCGGATGGTCTTTACATGCTGACGCTTCGCATAAGCCTGAGCGGGCGAGGACATATCTGGTCCATCGAACGAGGATTCATCAGAAAGATGTTCTACGCTGGTTGGTGGAACCATCGCAGACACTACGCGCCGCCCATGTTGACGCTGTGAAATAAAACTCTGTTCGGGGGATGCGTCGGACTCCATCACAAAATGTGCACCACCTTCAGTCGGTTGTACAAGTGCCGAAAAGACTGGCCTGCGAAGCCTCTTGTGAGCAAGAGAGGGCACCCCAAGGCCTTGTAACGCTGGTTTGGCAAAGTTCACGTTACTAAGCCGTTCAAATTTGTGTACGGATGGCGAGGATGGGGGAGGAGAGGATTGTGCCTCGTTTTCCATGCGGCTGCTTACAGCTTCGGGAGATAAAGAGCGTCTCTTCTTGGGCTGAGGATCGCCACCGTTCGATGGTGAGAGGGTCGCATAGAACAAATTGTCAAAGCCTGTGACGGTGGGTGTTGCTGAGATAGGAGGAGAGGGCAACAAGTGGACTGGTGGCGGGTCCACGTCCATGGCATCATCTGATGCAAGTGAAACAGATACTTCAGGAGGCTGTTGGTTGATTCAGCCCTCCTATTCAAAGAGCCGGCTAAAATGAAATGGTTGGGTACTCACCGGTGCGAACATATTCTCTTCGAGAGAATTTTCAGACTGTATCGGACGGGCAGAAGATAACCACTCGGTGGGCAGAGCACTGCGTTGTATCCGTTTCGCACCGGAGCTGGTGCCTGACTTTGTATCGAAGGAGCTATTATTATTTTGGCTGCCGTTGCTCATATCCTGACCAAACATGCGCGCTGCGCTGGTGAATGCGCGGGGACGTGTAAGGGGCCTGCCACTGCGTTCGTTCTCCTTCTGGATATTTCTGGGTGGTACTGGGGATATATCCATGGGGTCGTCCTGCATGCTTTCGTTCGCCAGGTCAACATAGTCACGTGAGGGCGAGTTGAGAGACATGGTGGAGGCGAAGGATAACTCGAGATCGGAGGATAGAAATTCGTCGACGTCATCCCGAGATTTTAATTGTTGACTGCGCTTATGCGACAGCGCGATAGGTGCGCTGAGATATTGCGAAGAGGCCGAAGAAAGTGTGGAGAAAAAGGTCATATCTTGCGGTGCGTACTGGTACACTCGGAAACGATTTTTTTGAATTTTGTTGGAATGATATTCTGTAAGTCGTTTCATGAAGGCATCGGGCATCGTCGCGAGAGTCGGGGTATGTTATACACGTAGTACAACAGGCGAAATAATTGAGGGAATAAGTCAGCGCGAACGCAGTTGTAGCGGTGTGGTAGTACAGATCGACGCGACAGTACCCGAGAGAAAAGGAGTCAGTCAGTCGTCGTGGTTAAAGACAGAAGTTGAAGTGGACAAGACGGTGGAATAAATACCGACCGAAATGTGACCGGCGAGTGACCGGTGTGGCTATAAACGCGATTGGCTGTTTGAGGGATATGAGTATGACGATCGAAATAGGCTCTAGGGGAAGTGGACAAAGAGAACCTGTGAACAGAGCGAAAGAGCATTGTTCACCCAACACGGTTCGGGACTTCAACCCCTCGTGGCAATTGGGTCATTGCGACCACCGGCATTCACAGGGCTGCAGCATCGAAAGGAAGCTCACCTCGAAGAGAATGAATGTATGACGGAGGAGGCCGCGCCTTGAAGAGAAAGCGAGCGTGTTAGCAATTGGATTCCACTCGCTCAAGGGATGTTCGAAATAGTCTCACGGACAGGAAAGGCAAGCAAGCTGTTGTGGACAGTTGTGGGTCCAACAATTACGGCCCTACCAAAACAAGGTCAAGCGCGCTTCCTTGGCAGCGGTGCCTTGGAAACTCACCGGAATACTTAAACACTCGGGAAATGTGTGCAAGACGCGTCTGCGAGACCGTCTCTCTTCAAAGAAACGGTGCTGGTGGAAAGAACAATTTGTTTGTCCGCCCTTTGGTCCAAGTTCACTTTCGTCACGTGCAGCCAATTTACTGCGTCACGTGACGAATGTGAAAAACAAATGTTCTTTCCACATCCCGATCTCCGAGGCCGAAACTCACAAGACATATGTTTCAAGAACACCGATTGTCCACGTCCTTTGTATACGATACACACAGCAATTCTACAGACCTGCCATCCCGACTGGTATACCATCAAGGAAATGCCTTTCGTTTGGTCAACTTTGCCTTGTCACCCTTAGCTTCACTAGCCTCCAGCCAGCTGAAATAGCCAAAGTGGTCAGAGCACGGACCCAACAACGAAATGCAACGCACGGTGGGAAGACCATCTGCAAATTGTCGTAATAAATGTCAGGGTATTTCTCCACGATAATGCTCATGACCGAGTTGTACACGATCTGGAACCAGGTGAACAACGGACTTCCAATATTCGCCGGCTATCTCACCTCGTACCCCGCTGCATTGAGATGCAATCCGTCGTGAAGATATGTCTCCAAAGCCTTCTCATCCTTTCCGCTTGCCTCCCAAATTTCTGTCCATATGTCCGCGACGGGCAAACGCAGCGCAGATCCCGTCTCCTTGGCCGCCTCCGCGTACGATTTGGTCGCCTCGAAATCACGATCTGCCCGTTGGTGGGAATTTACGGGGGGCGGAGTCATGAGGATAATACGGGTATGGGGCGAGTAGTACGGAGACGTTGGCGATCTGATCATGCCAACGAGGTGCTTGAGATTGTGCTTGTACTCGTCCCTTGGGACGTGTTGCGCACTGGGAAGCGGTGCAGCATCGTTGGCACCGAACCAGATCGTGAGCAACTGAACCTTGGGGACATGGAGCTGTTCATGCTGCATCGCAAAGATCTGTGCATGAAAATTATGATTGGCACTCGGATTGGTTGATCTCGTACGCCACCCACCTGCTCGAGCACTGGTATGGCCCATTGCGTTTGGTATCCGCTAAATCCGCGGTTTATCACGTCCAGCTTGCGGACGTAGTTGTCTGGACGTGCAAGCTTAGTAGGGTGAATCCAACATGATGACCCTCTTACCCGCCAGACGTTGGCCCAACCCGCCTGGCCCCCAGCTTTGCTGGGTTAGAGAGTCCCCGAAGAGCATGATCGCGTCCTGTACATTTGCAGCCATGTCTCTGTGCTACTATGTCTGAGCTGGGTCGGTATGTCGAAGGTGGTCTGGCTAGGGGAGATTCACTTGGATTAGGATCAGTGCTTGACTTCCTAAAGCGGAATACTATCAGCTTAGGCTTGGACGACGATGGCGGACCCGATCCCACTGCTGGTATCAAACAAGAAAGCCTACGTATGGGATGTCGACGGTGTGTTGCAGACTGCTCGAACGCCGACAAGCCTGACAGCACTCTTCAGACATCGCGAAACTGCGCTCGCGCCATCACATCTGCGGCATGCTAACTGGAACACTTCCCCATCTCTCCCAACAAAACGTATTCCTTGGTGTTCCGCTACTACTTATGCCAGAGGAGGTGGTCCTCCTCGTTGAAAAGGGTAAGGTCTTGCTCTTCAACAGTTAGCAGTCTTATCGCCGCCCTCTGTCCCATCACAGGCTTCGCATGTCTTGTCGACGATCGAAATGCACACCGTGAGCCGAGTCCTGCACTCCTTTCCAAGTGGGACGGTGCTCGGCTAAAGGCCATCAATCATCAGCTTGCCCTGGCAGAGGAAGAGCAAGATGTGAGAGAACAGCACACAAGCCCTGCCATGTCTGAAGAAGCCATACGCAAGCGAAGAGAGAGGGAGCGCAAGAAATCAGGTGCTCCATCTACTACAGATGAGCTCGTATCAGACCAACCCGACCACAACACACCCTCTACCTCCCAGGGTGACCAAGAAAAGGCACCGGGTAAATCTGGTCTGTCTGGCGCTACGTATACGATACACGTCAGCGCATCGTCGTCCACACTCGAATGGTACAACCAGCCGGCACATTCGTACACCACTCTCATATCGGCGCGTGAAGCAGGCATATGGGACTACCCCGCGACCGCAGACGAACGTGCACGATGCAGCGTCTTCCGCGACCTATGGGAGAAAGGGTACTCTATGGGAGGCGGGATCAAATTTGGCGGCGACTATTTAGTGTATCCCGGTACGCGTTCTTGTTCTTGCTTTTACCAGTTATCGCTTTCGTGGAGTATCCACTAGCAGCCCATGATGTTCATATTGTCGCGCTCAGGTGACCCACTGCGTTATCACTCGCATTTCGTAGCATCCGTTATTGCTTCGCCGACAACACCCCTGCGACCCATGGAAATCGTAGCTCACGGTCGACTTGGCACTGGTACGAAGAAATCACATCTCCTGTGCGAGTGGGACGAAGAAGATAACCATGTTACGTACTACTCTATTGAATGGGCAGGCTTTGGATGAAATCAAGAAGTTGGCATGCCACAACGTGTATCATCTGTTACTGATTACGAAACCCACGCAAGTAGCATGCAAGTCGTATTTGGGGTATCAGGACCTATCTTCAGTCGTGCTTCCGCCTATCTATGGGTAATACCCTACTGAGCACCTTTGTCCGTTCGACAGGCCTCCTAGCATTCTTGTAGTGTTCCTGTCTTGCACCATTACTTGTAATTCCACTCATCTCGATCCCAGAACCTTCCTCCGCCTTCTCTGACGAGTTGCTTGGCACCTTATGATGACGACGCGGTTTGTGTCCAAAACTCCCCGTAATGCTCAATGCCCGAACGAGGATATCATTGAGCCATATCACGATAGCAAATATGGGCAGACGAATCGGAATTAACGGCGACGGGTACCGTCCAGAATCGTGCGAGTCAGACGCATGAAGTGGGTTATACGGATCTTGAGGCACAGGACGGGCAGTCATCGCCATGATGATATACTGGCACCGACGTCTCGAATTCAGAAGCTGCTGACGATTAGGAAGTGATAGGGCTGACGACGTACCGCAGGGAATAAAAGGGCAAATAAGGCAGCGTTTGCAAGTCCGCTTCCCCATGTGCAGATAGCAGCAGAAGGAAAGCCGAATGCGAAGTAGTAGACCCAACGTTCCTCGAGGTGTCTCACCCTGCTGGCGAGAGATAGACCACGGGCGATCCATATGAATCTATTTCGGAACATATCAGTCGGTTATCTCTCGACGCTATCAAATCCGCATTACTCGAAGCAATAATATCTGCACGGATATTAGTCCGGGAGAGGAGCGGGAGGTAGTGGATGGAGCACGAACGCATCAGACCAGCACATGAATGCAAAACCGATAAACGGGCCAACACGAGGGATCGCACCAAGGGCAAAAGAGACAATCACAGACGTAAGCACCATCACTGCGCGATAAGCCGAGGTGGCTAGCATAGTCAGCATGCCATTATATGTCACGGGCTGGGCTTGTACGGCACGATTGCCATGCTGAAGCACAAAAGTGCGCTTGGCGATCAGAGTGCACCACGAGCTCTGCAGACACAACCTTGGTCAACCATGGTTTTTTGGAAACAGACACGCTGCTGACATTGAGATAGAAGGATACACTGACGACGGGGATGAGCCACAGGATTTGATAGAACCACCCGACGTTGCGGCGCAGCCAGTTCGGGTGGTTGTGCACGAGCGGTTGGAGCAACAAATCGAAGGTGTAAATGGACGCCAACGAGAGCGAGTTGAGGAGGAGTGACTTGAGGATGTTGGACCGTATCTCAGGGTCGCTGTGTGCACGCTCTCAAACACGCAAACGGTGATACAAGAGTGTGTACCTTGTGGCGGTCCAGACGACCCGATCCCACCTAAATGCATCGAAGAGGCCTCCTAGGAAGCATTTCGTCTGGAGCCAGAGCGTCTCGTGGAAGGAGAGGAATGCGGGGTAGGCGGCGCGGGAACTGGACTGGTGGCGTGCGGTGTAGTCATAGGGTGCATGTCTCGACATGGAGGCTCTCCAGCGAAATGGTCTGATACACTCGCTGTGTTCTTCGTGAGAGTCTTCAGTAGGAGTGAAGTTGGGTCCTGTTGTAGTGAGATTTGCCTTTCTGAACGACGACAGGTGGGATCAAACTCGGATTACCCAATGTGGCACTCACTCGGCACCTGCATCGGAGTCCCCGGAGTCCGACCAAGTGTTCCCCTCGTCCTTGTCGTCCCGGATCTACATTCGTAGGCAGAAGTTACACTAGTCACTTGGATTCCGTACAGGCAAGCATTGCCTCTGGTTGATAGTCACCTTCTCGTGCTCACTGGGTAGTGGATATCACTCTTCATAAACGAAATGGACAGGTAGATAGCGAATACTACGGAGGAGCTAGAGAGTCATTCCACCGCCATACAGGCTAGTTTAACGGGCGGCCGACAACGTCCGACAATGTTCGTCCAAGCGGTTAGTTTGTCCTTTCCCTGTCCGGAGCTTATCTTCATATCTTGGATCCATCGATCACTCTCAACACTAGTCTGAAACAGTCCAAAACCACTTTCCCCAATGACGCAAGGGCTGATCCTATGAGTACAGAGGAGATTTGAAGGGATATGTCCCTCTCCTGGCCATTCCCCGATGCACCTCCTCCTCGGAACACTCCCTATCCCACCTTCGACTCACCTGAGATTCAACTTAGTGATCAAGTGGGATGGACAGCAGCATAAAGATTCAGGGGAAGGCCATATACATGTTCGAGAGAATCTGAGAGGGCTCATAGGATCAGAGAATTACAACACAAGTACGCCACCAGAATGCGAGTCACAATAATAAAAAGAGAGAGAAGAAACCGAGATACGAGAAAGTAGACATGTCAAGTGATGAGAAGCTACAACATGTGAAGTCGAGCGTATGGTAGGTGGGATTAGGGGTGTCACTCGCTAGCCGCTTTCTGTAAAAAATATCTCACAAGAGTACACTTCAAGTTGATTTCTTTGCAGTCTTGATGATAATGAGATCACATCCCCCCTGGTAAAAATGCGGTCACACCTTTTTGCTTGTAGCAGACGCTCTAGCAGCGGGCTTCTTCCCTGACTTCTTGGTGGCAGCTGCCTTGGCCCTGGCAGAAGCACTCGAACCGGTGACGGCCTGCAGATGTAATATGTTTGCCAAGTTCGGTGGGGAGACAAGTTATCACGGTACCTTCTTAGCGGTCCCCCGCTTGGCAGTCGAGGTAGTCTTCTTTGCCGGTGCGGGCTTCTTACCTGCTAGGGTCTTCTTGGGTGCAGCTGCTGCCTTTGCTTTCGATGCAGACACAGATTTAGGTACAGGTTTAGCAGCCTTGGTTTCGGTACGTCTCTTCGCAGAGGCAGGTGTAGCCTTTGCCTTGGATGCGACCTTCTTGGCAATGGCGGATTTGGTGGTGGTCGCCTTGGTGGTAGCGGTCTTCGCGGGACGTGCTTTGGTGGTGGACTTGGATGCTGGAGCCTTTGCGGGTTTGTTCTGCCAATGGTACTATCATCAGGGTCAGACGTCACGTGCTATGAAAGTGCACGGACCTCCTTGGAGGCAGATGTATCAGCAGGCCTGCTGCTCTTGGGTGGGAGTTTCACCCGCCCCGATGGTCCTTAGATGATAGGGTTAGTGTGAGAGAATGTCCAGCGGGAAGCGATAAGGGATCACCTTTGGGCAAAACGAAAATGCCCTTCTCAGCGCCAGTCGCAATGGCACGAGCGAGTTGCGTGTTCTGAGCATTGCCGATCTGCAGCTTGTATTGCTCTTCGACATACCTGATAAGAGGATTAAGGCCCGGCATCGAGCTGAGACAGCTATGTAAAAACACACTTCTTAATATGGGGGCGGGATACGCCCTGGCGGGAGTCTTCAGTGCTGGCAGTGATGCACTCCTATTTTGATGGACGACGTCAGGATAAGATTCAAGCCAGGAGATTGATGCACTCGATGTGGAGCTCCAGCAGCGCCCAGAACCGGTGGCACCACGATATGACTAAGAGGGATAGCGGGATAGCGACCCCGCCCCGCCTCAGAGGGCGGACAGTGCCCCAAGCCATAAGTGATGTCCCCCAGCCGTGGACGTGTGGTTCTAATGTAGTGACTAAAGTGGAGGCAGCTAACAAACCTTGATCATATCAATCCAGCTTGGATGAGTTGGTGCGGGCCGTGCGGCAGCCTTCTTGGTGGTCGACTTAGTGACAGAGGTGGTGTGTTTGGCGGACATCTTGAGACTGGTTGCAAGTCGATATGCAACTGTGGTTGTTGTTCTTGGTGTGAGTGGTGGACGTGGGAGTCTGGAGGGTAAACCGATGAAGTCGCGCAGGGGATGGTGGTGGTTTAAGAGAGGGGAGTGTTAAAACTCCGAGGGCGCGTCCTGTGATCAACAAACTCAATTCCACCAAGTCACGTGAGTCGATATGGGAGACGCGCATGACGCGACTGGATTGCAGTCGCGCACCTCTCGGGACCATCTACTTGTGCTTGGCCACGAAGATGGGGGCAAAACCAGGTGTTATAGCAAGAAAAAAGGCGGAAAAGTAGGCAACTAAGGTGTAGCATGTGCACGACCAAAATCATCGCCGTAGCACTCGAGTACGGACATAAATATCACCGGCGTTGTTTGGGGAGTCTTTACTTTTACTCGTATTTAACCTGGAGGCTGTTGAAGTAGAATTTTTCAACGGCTGCTTGTTTTTTGGGACTGCAAGACATTCGGTGTGTTGGGGAGGCAATGAACAGGGACGCGATGCATCCAAAAAAGGAACGCGTCTTGCGCCGTCCAAATCAGGAAATACATGTATGACGTTGCCACGCGCCGATCTTAGATCTGTCGGCATCCGGATCGCGCCGGTGCAAAGTTTGTTGGGCGTCCGAATCCAAGTTTGGCTTCCATGGCTCTGACAACTCTCAGAGCAGCTGCACGGTCAGCGTATCGCGACTTGTTGAGGGCATCGTCTTCTACGTTTGCAGGTATGCACGCCTTTTTGTGCTTTTGAGAAGCCATTCAATGCAGTCGTACAGGAGATGAGCCAGTGCAGCGAGGTAATAGCGCTTTTGCCGCCGACAACGTTTTGTACTCATATGGACGTAGCATTCCGCGTGAAGATGCGCACAGAGACTCTTTTGCTAGAGGGCACTGCACAGAATGACCCACAGCAAGTCGAGGAGAAAATCCAGCTTGCAAAGGACCTTGCGGTGATGCTGCGCAGGAACGTCGTACAGGCACACAGGATCGAGAGTGACTCAGCTGGTGATGCCTGGAGTACGTATAAGATAACCAGCGGATAGTATGACACTGCTGACGCCACTGGCAGGTCTTCGCTTCACCAAAGACACTGAGCTAGGAGACAATTCAACGATCAAGAACCCTCCTCCAATGCAGTCAGGTCGTCGTGCACGGAAGCTCGAGAAAGGAGCTACTTCGTCAGTATTATTTTCAGTTTTTGAGCGTACCTCTTCTGAGGTCGTGCTTACCATAGATTTATAGGCCCTGCTGCTCCGCCTGAGCCCTCTCTTCCACGCAACTACTCGGCGTTGAAAAGAGCGCACAAGCAGCGTAATATGCCGGAGTTGCATGAAGAGGATATAGATGAATCGTTCGTGCGCGGTAGGGGTTTCAAGCTGTGAACGACGGAGCTCCCTTGCTGATTTCCCTCAGGGAGCGGGCCAGGCGGCCAGTCGATAAACAAGACCAAGAATAACGTCCAACTCTTGCACAAGCCCACTGGCATCCGTGTGTCATGTCAAGAAACTCGCTCTTTACAGACTAATCGTATGCTTGCGCGACGCCAACTACTCCAAAAGGCGTGTACTTGTTAAACCCCACTCATTTGTCAGTGCATAGTACTAATGTTGATCTGGTCATGTCACTTCCAATACCATACAATGTTTAGTTGGATAAACTACATAATCCTGGCCTTTCGAAATCTGAGCTTCAGCGAGCAAAACAGCTTGAGAGAGAGCGTCAGCGACGTAAGAAGGCGAAGAAAAGGGCAAAGAAGAAAGAGCTGGATGCACAATAGAATTCAATATAAGGACTTGGTCTGCAGATCTTCGAATACATACTTGATTATGTAATGTAGCAGCCTTTTGGACAAACGCATCGAGCTTTGCAACCTTTGCTACCATGTCGGCTCCGCACCAAGGGATGTACTCCTTGGCGACTTTAATCAAGCGGTGAGCACTTCTTAACACTTTTTGAGAACATTCCTTGATACAGATGGTCAGATTGGAGGCAGTCGCGTCACGATTCGAGGACTTCGAAGTGTCTGCACGCCAATCTTTGACGCAGGGGAACGTCAGTGCCATACTGGATGGCTCAGTACCTCACACCGCACACCCGCCAAGACAGGGGCTATCATCACCACCGGCCATCGTCGTCGAGCCAGTGACACCGCCGAGTGTGGTAGCATTCGATACGATCGTTATTGATGGGAAGCTCAGTCCATTCCTGGAGCTCACAAAGGCGTTTGCACCTCAGTTATTGATCGATCAGGTCAGCTCGCTCCACTCATTTAGCTGTACAGATTCTTACCGAAGCTAGGCCACGCTCTTTGCCGACGAGCTGCGTCAGCTGCGCGAAATCCTGCTCATCGCTGCAGCATGCAAGAAGCCAGACACGGCCAAATTCACCGAGTTATTGAGTCCTCTGCAGGTCTTCATTCAAAAAGTATCAAGTGTCCGGGACTCCGCGCGGAAGGAGAGAGAATGGTCCAATCATTTCTCAACTCTTGTCGAGGGCTCCGTGTGTGTGGGCTGGATCAATATTGTATACTTCCGTTTTTTTCTGCACGAAATCCAATCATTTCACAATAGTACATAGGAACCGAAGCCCGCAGCATTTCTCAGCGACACCAAGGATTCTACTAAGTTCTATTCGGATAGAGTGCTGAAGGAATTCAAGGCGAAGTAAGTAACTCGACTCCGGTCATCCGTACTTCGATCTTAATTTCCATGTAAGAGACCCGAGGCATGCAGAATGGGTTCGTGCTTTCATCGGGATTGTCGATGAGATGAAACGCTATGTCCTGGAGAATCACCCAGCTGGGCTTGTGTGGAATACCTCGGTGAGGTCTCTATTAAGCACAAGTGGCACTTATGATTGACCAGCCTCCATAGGGGATCCCCGTTTCAGAGTATAAGGCCCCTTCATCAACACCTGCACCGTCTGACGCAGCGCCGCCCCCTCCGCCCCCGCCCCCACCTCCGCCACCTGCTGAAGCAACTCCAGGAGCTCCAGGAGCGGGTGGCGTTGCAGCTGTGTTCGCCGACCTAAACCGCGGAGCCGAGGTGACGAAGGGTCTAAGGAAGGTGGACAAGAGTGAAATGACCCACAAGAACCCAGCTCTCCGTGCTGGCAATGTGGCTCCTGCATCACCAAGCGCAGCAGGTAGGTGGTTTACTTTGGAAAGAAACCCGCGTTTCATCTGTTCTAGCTGGTAAGAAACCCGTGAAGCCGACCAAACCGCAAGCTTTGATGGGAAAGAAGCCTGCCAAATTTGCTTTGGAGAACAACAAGTGGATTATTGTTTGTCCCTTCCCTCCCCGTCTATCTTATAGCCTAATGTAAATTGGATAGGAATACCAAGAGAACGAATCCAATCTGGTGGTCTCTGACACAGAAATCAGCCAAATTATCAACATATTTGGCTGCAAGAATACCACGGTTATTGTTAAGGGTAAAGTGAATGCGGTGACAATGTGTGAGTCGAGCTGTGCGGTATCCGAATTCCGATTGACATGCTGTGCATCGGCCCATCAGTGAATTGTACCAAGACGTCCGTGCTGGTGGATTCCGTCATTTCCTCGATTGAAATCATAAAGTCAGCTTTATTTGCGCTGCAGATCACCGGCACTGCACCAACAATCCAGGTGGACTCGACGGACTCTGGACAGATATACCTTTCGAAAGCGTGTCTTGGCGTGGAAATCACCACAGCCAAGTGCAGCGCTATCAACGTGAGTTTACCGGTGGAAGGCGAGGAGGACGGGATATTCGAAGAGCAGGCTGTGCCGGAGATGTTGAAGTCGGTTGTAAAGGACGGAAAACTGGTTACATCTGTCGTCCAACACGTTGGTTGACTGTAGAGTTGTGTTTAGTATCGAGAATGTTACTACGATGTTGGTTGATACTTTACAGCCCTCCTTCGAGTGATTATTATTACATAATCAATTTGTCGTCTTGCACGCATAGATTCTGCTTCGTCTCAGGCTCTCAGCTGGCTGCAGTCCGGTGATTCAGTATGGCAAGCAAAAGGCCCCCTACGTCAGACAGCACGGACTCAAACACGATCATCGCCAAAAAAAATGAAAACGGAAGACGAGATGGAAGAAGACTTCGTTTCGTATCTTCTAACCAAAGACAAATCCGCTGCTGTCAAAATCATAAACCAAATAGCTAACGAAATTTCTATCACTTGGGAAGATTTGGAGAACGCAAGGGAAGAGCCAAAGCCTCCGTTCTCCGGTGCTCGTTGGGCTGATGTTGCCCCTATGTTCGGGCTGAACCCCGAAAGGAGCATACGTCAGTTACCTGATTTCTCCGTCCCTCGAGCGACTCTTCCCCCTTCGTTTCAAAAACGAATTATGGTTGAATCGGTGCAATGGTTAGACGTGTATGGAGAGAGAGGATGGCATGACAAGGAGGCTGCCCGTGTGCGCCTTATGGATGCAGTATAGTCAAGCAATTCCCATCCGTTCTTCATAGTATTCACCCTTTCGTTCAGTGGTGCATTCCTGTCTGTGCCTTATTTAAAGGGCGTGTGCTTGATAGGCCAGAAAGTCTGATGCCCGGCACATCGGGGGGGATGGTTGAGCATGAACTTTTCGTGATGGGAGGAGTCATCCTTCTGGTTATGGAGCTGAAGCTTTCCTTGCACGACGAAAAAGACTATCTCGCACAGGTCCTCCTCGAATTATCTTGTGAGTAATGTCTTTACTTTTGGGGGTCACATGATCTAAACATCATACTTACCCTCAAGCGGCACAAAAGATGAACTCTGATAAAGAGTTCGACCCACAGCCAAAGGTGTATGCAGTCCTTACAGACCTGAGGAGCTTCCTTTTTCTTTCTTTTGATGGGGAGACCTTCTGCGTGGATGAGGAGATTATTGTGTCTGATAAAACAAGGCCATGCTTTCTGAAGGGAATGGCAGATGGTAGGCACTCATTCTGTGAGTCTGACATCTGGATAGTTGCGGACCGTTTATTTTCTATGATACTTGAGGGCTATATTTCAACCCTGCGGGCAGTTGTCGATTGGTCAAACAAAAGGGGGGAAATTGGTGATGTAAATATTTATTATTATTTTGTCCCTTTCAGCATTCAGAATCAATAGGTCTCAAAACATAATTCTGCCCAAATTGGACTACCCACTCCACCAAATTTGAGGCTCCCGGGTGTAAGCAGTGTTCAATCCTATGGTATATGATGCTGAATAGCACTCCAGACAACAAGGGACTCACTCAGTGCTTGGACCAAAGCACTGCTTACGGCACAGCAGGCACAGGATGCACTGTGCAACTGTAACCAATCCTCTGTAAAAGCCTGGGATGCGGATGGTGAAGAAGGCTTATGTGTCTTAGAAAAAAGGTAAAAATATTTCAGAGCTATCTCAGATTTGGATGTTCCTGATGTGTCTCGATGCCAGTGTATCATACCTGGCCAAGGTTGCTTCCTATCCAGAATTGGCAGACTTGGATCAGGAACAGCTCATGAAGGAGGTTGAACAAGTTGTTACTTCAAGGTGCACACCATAATCTCTCTTATGAGTGGAGATTGTTGGGGACAATGATATGCACTTCCTTGTGTTTACTTTACCAAGTTTGTACTTAATTTTCCATTGGTATCTGTTTCCATTGTTCACCAATGATAAGTCTTCCTGGAGCACTTGAGGACCTACCCCCACATGTCCAAACAGACCTATGCAAAGTGAGATGCAACAGCCACGGCGGTCATGCTCATCTTTTGACTATGACATGGAAGTGCCTCATCAGCCATCATTCCTGGAGGTATGTATTTAATACAGTGCATCTTTCGTCTGTGCAAACACGGCCCCGGACACAGGTTCAACAAGAGTCCAAGTGACATCATGTGAGGAAATGCAAAGACTACATGCCTGAGTTGCCCCAACGAGCCCAGAGGGTAACAGCGATGCAAGACAAGACGAGTGTAACACAAAGAACAATGCAGCGATGTAGTCCGCACGACGAAGCGACCAGTGAAAGAGTGAGACCAAAGACGCAGAAACAAAGCAGACAGAGAGGTGCGAGGACGGCTGATGGAGCGTGCGAGTCCAGCGAGAAAACCGACGATGAGAACAAGCGAGTCTGCGCAAGCGCAACAAGTACGACAAGACGTCTTGACCACGACCAGACCGCAAACAACGTAACCACGACCACGACAGAGAAAGGGGAGACACTTGACGCGACTGAACAACGGAAAGCGGCCATTGACGAGCGAGCAAATACCAGTGATCCATTTTGTTGCAAATTGTCAATCATAATCACTAAAACCACATTAAGAAAGCCAAACGATAGATTAGTAGTTCCTTCGTCGCGATCGGCAGTGAACCTTAAGGGGTGGCAGACACGGGAGGTGAACCCCAAACCAAAAGTCTACCTTCTTCGCTCATTCGTTCTGTATTATAGATGTATGGGGTCGCCTAACGCGGCAAGAACTGTATAATGCTTTACCGCCAGGTACGCTGTCGCATTCTCTGCACACAGATTTCGCCCGCAGTGCAACAGTTACCGCAGGAAACACAGGAGTTGATACAGCAAGCTGCCACTGTGAAAGAAGAGGCGGGCCACAAGCGCAAACGGTTGGGCAAAAACGAGCGGCAAGGGCATTGGCGGGCGACCCGTCGCAAAATATCTAATGGCATGGATATACGAGCCTGTGAGCTGGCAGACAAGTAACTGTTGACTACATGCAGTTGCCTACCGAAGAGGAAGGACGCAACAGGTAGGCTATGTGCGCCTGTGGATGCCACAGGCAATAGCGCTGTCCAACGTGCAGTCTATGTAGTTTGCGCGCGCGAGTTGATGACCCACGAAGGTATAACTACCTTCCATGTTCCGTTGAACAGGTCTGATGAGTATGAGAATCATTATAGGGGAACACCAAAGTATTACAGACATACCGAATGCCATGCAATCACACATGAAACCGTTGCATGAGCATGCCACCAATACTCTATGGGAAGGACTTCTCATCTTGTCCACTCTGATCGATCACGATGGTAAAGGGTGGGGGTGTTACGAGTGTCATCGCGTACTGTGTGCGAACCAAATGCCTAAATTCACATTGAATAATCTGTGGCTGGGTGAGCCACCGTTAGAGTTACGCAGGCTTGGGTTCGTTGGAACGTTGCTCGTGGCTCAACACTATCTGCGGTGTCATGTTCAAGCTTTACCAAGGGAAGTAGGTCAGCAATCAAAGCCGTCCTACCTGCAATGCGCGATGGCAGGCAACGTCACACTTTATGAGGTGAGCACCAGTGCAGGTGAACATGCTCGAAGGCAATTTGGTACCACGAACTGTGGGTTCTGAGCAGTGTGCTGGCAATCACCTTCTTTTGAAGGGTACTAAATGAATGCCGAGAGATTGGCTCAACCGAATGTGCCGAATACGAAGAGATGCAGTTCACGAAGCACTGCAGTGGCTGCACCGGAATTTAATGTCATCGTGATAATATCATCAGAGCGTATAACAACTTTACGCGAAGATGACATTCCAGCAGAGATAGAGGCGATGATCCGTTGCAAAGACAATGCTGAGGTTGCAGTACGCGGAAGCGAAGGGTATACGGCGGCCAACGATATGGAGGAAGTAGTGGGTGACCGTCTTTGAATGCAAATTCACGGATTCTGGCTATGGTGAGACGATTCTAACAGGCTAGAGCTGGCGAGGGCACAATAGATCTAACGAGACCGAGTCCACAATCGAATCTTGCGTACCTCCACCAGATCTGGCCTAGCTATCGACTTAGGTTCTGCCTTTTTTTGCTGATGCCGGTGACTGGGGGCCCCAATATGTATTTAGGTTTAGCTTAGGTTTAGCTTCGACGCTGGCAGAGCACGCACAGCAAACCTCCACCCTCTTTCCCACCTAGTTTGCCCATTTCGCGAGGACGAGTTTCAACAAGGAAAAAGCATGGATAACGCAGGCTGGCATGCTCAGCGTCGCGCTGACAAAGTGTGCAAAAGTCTAATTGATTGCAAGGGTATGTTGACATGGGTCATACAGGACGCATTCCGTTACTTCTCTCGCCGTCGGAGAGGCACAGACGGCCAGTACGTCCCTGAGGAGGAGGTCGGTCCGCTTCCAAATGGCCACTTTGCGACACAGTCCCAGCCTGGGGCCAATCCACCTAGTTATACCCCCTGGCCATCGAATATCGTAGGTTCCATCTTCCAGTACACATCTTAAGGCGCTTCATCTCTCGCAGAGCGTTTCTTCCTCACAGAGCATTGCACATCTCGCACAGCTCTCGCCTTCCGAACGCTCCAGACTTCAGAGAATACCACAAATGAACCCGTACCTCCAGTTCATGGTCGGTCCACTGCTACGCTACGACACCATCGATAAGGACGGGATCTGGCATGGTGCAGCGCTAATCGTCAGTGAGTAATCTCCCCACACCTTATGTGGGCATTAATGCCCCAGGCTATTCACGCTCATAGCTTCCGATTCTGGCTCATTCTACGACCCTGTTCCTGTGTTGACGTACCAGTGGGATCCGGAAGAGCCGCAGAGAAGCCCCAACAGCCCTGTGGCATCTACTTTCTCTCAATATGACCTACCACCCCATCCGGCGGATCCACACGCGACGGCCATGTTTCCGCGAGAAGACCTGGTGACTCCTGTTGCAGATGAATCTAAGGGAAAGACGAAATCAACCAGTGAAAACGATCAAACTCAATGTGTGACTGGTCAAGAAATTTATGTGTACAGCGGACGTGGAGGGTGAGCAGAAACTGTCCCATGTTCGAACGCTTTCGTTGGTTAATGCGTGGAAAGGACGTCCACGTTCTGGCGATTCCCGATTCGAATCCAGCTCGGGCAGAACGAACTGTGTATCAAGTACAGTATCAATGGAGGCATGCAGCTTTCTTTTCACGTTCCTGCACTTTACAAGAACATGCGCTGGGCTGCCCACTCAGTAAGTCCGAAATACTGGAACAACCCAGCATCATCGCTCACGATCTCTTCAAGTGTAATGGTTTTAGTGCTGGTATCAATCCCGATACATTCAGAGGGCCTGGGTTTAAGAGCGGATACGACCCGATGTGGGTTGACCTTCTGCAAAAGCATGCACAAGAACCTTTTCACGTCCTAGTGGGAGGCGGCGATCAACTTTACTGTGATTCGTATGTGCCTACTTATTTGGCTCTGGAGTACACAGTCGACCCCCTGTTGATCAGAATGACCCGAGAGCCCGAGTTACAAGATTGGGTACACCAGCCAAAAGCATCTGTTAAGCAGAGTTACCCTCTCACGCCCGAAATTGCCGCATGCATCGACAGATTCCTTTTCAACCATTATTGTGCCTCGTTCAGACACGGTGCATTTGCTCGGGCAAATAGTTCTATGTGAGCGATCCCCTTCGACACACACATGCTCTTACACATCTTTGTAGTCCTATGCTCAACATGTGCGGTATGTCTTTTTTGCTTGCAATCTGAGTGAGGCATTTACCCACTTGCATGTCCTCAGATGATCATGGTACGCCTGTGAATTTTATCCATATCCATTTCACTCAATTGTCATCATTCTTGTTCGCAGACTTGGTACGTTTCTGAATTGTAATACCATATGTTATTTACCATGGGCATCCAATCAAGATTGACGGCTTTGGAAGCTGTAATACACTTTCGATCCTCTTGAGAATATCTCATTAATCCATGTCTTAGATCCCGATGATTTGCAGCTTTCTCCGATTTTCCAGGCGTAGGCTCTATACTTATATCGTCATCGAATTCCTATTGATACATATCATGCAGCATCGGCGCTCGCGGATATTTCTTTTTCCTCCTCTTCCAATGCTTCATTAATCGTACGCCATGCGTTGTTGAGTCTTTCTGCTAATTCTGAGGATGCATATGCATATAGCCTATATTGACGGTCTCGACGATCGATCCGGCAAGCACCCGTTTAAATCTCTCGTTCTCGGCAATCAGGGGCCCTATATCGGACTGCCTTCGCACTCTTTTCTCGCATCCCTAGGAACTAACGTGCAGATCTTGATGCTGGACTGCCGGTAGCTTATTTCTCTTACTTCTGTTCTGTTCTGTGCTTGTGCTAATGTTGACCTTGAAGTGCGGAAAGGAAGAGAGATAGGGTTTGTAGCGATGGCCAATACCGGAAGGTGTACGATTGTATCAAACGGATGCCAGATAGCGTCGAGCACCTTATCATATTAGTCGGTGCGTCAATAGTGCAAATACCATCCACTGGCGTGTTGATAGTTTGGTGTCAAGGTATTCCCATTGCATATCCTCGACTTGTCTTCCTGGAGACAGCGCTCGATTCCAAGCTCAATCCGCTGACAGCCCTCGGGCGCGCCGGTAGCTTTGGTCTGGGTGGCTTTGTGAACAAATTCAATGCCGAGGCAGAACTACTTGACGACCTGGTGCGTCCCACATGATGTAGTATTTTTCATTTGTTAGAATTATCCTTCAGAATGACCACTGGACGGCAACGGGACACAAAGTGCGTCGTTCATCACTCAGCATATCGTCACATCCGTGACAATGACACTCGTTTTCAAGAAAGAACGCAACTTCTTCATCCAGGAGCTTCAGGGCATTGCAAAGACACGGCGTCTTCGCATTAGTTTCCTGTCTGGAGATGTGCACTGTGCCGCCGTTGGCGTCCTGAAAACTTACACAGGGGGAAAGGGCGCTGATCTACCGCCTGCCACAGACTTCCGCTACATGATCAACGTGGTGACCAGCGCGATCGTAAACACTCCGTAAGTTTGCGTGTCTGCTCATCTGTGAGCAAGCTGAAGTAGATATTGCCAGTCCACCCGTTGGGGTTCTCGCCATGGTCTCCACGTTGGCAACTAAGACGCACAAGACGCTTCACCATGCGCAAACAGATGAAACAATGGTGATTCTGCCTAGACCACTCATATCGTTGGCATGCCGAGCTGAAATACACCCGCAGGTGCCAATCTTCACTCATGAGCCAGATGGGACCTCGCGTATGAAGAACAAGTATATCATGGGCCGGCGGAACTGGTGTGCTGTGCGATGGGATCACCGTACGGGAGATGTTGTCTTCGACCTCCGCGTGGAGAAAGAGAAGGGTGTAGGCACAAGTGTTGGGTGAGCAAATTACCTTCCTATCGAGTGATGGGGGTGACTGATTTGTTTCCAGGTATGAGGTGCGGGCGCCGCCGCCACAGTGGAATCCAGGACAGTGACGACACTCGACGAATGACTTGGATTATATACATATTTGGGCGCTCCTTCTGTACATGCTTTCTACAAGTTATGCAGTTTATACTGGTCTCTTTGTCCTGTTTAAGTAGTTGTATATATTCACGCTTTATCCTTCGCCAGGCGGTCCTGTGTCACAGCAACTCCTCTATATCAAGGTCTATCGAAGGAACACCGTCAGATTTATTTTCTGCTTCCATGTTCCCGTCGTTCTCCCCTTCTCCATCAGGCATCTCTCCATCACCCTCTACTGGTTCTGATTCGTACTCACTCCCTGCATCGGGGATATGGCGATAGTCAACACTGGAAGCTGCTGTAGGAGCTGGTGAGTTCGCCATCTCGATGTCTTCTCGGAGATACATCATGGCGGAGAGCTGTGAAGGGACAGCAGGTTTATAACTATCCCCCGTCTCGCCCACCGGTTCGGCAGATGCCCGAGGGATGGACGAAGCCCGGGCAGCAGCCTGGCGCAACTCTGCCTCCTTTGCACGTTTCTTCGCCTCTGCCTGCTGTTTCCGACGCTCCTTCTGCGCTTTCCTGGCTGCTTCAGCTTTCTCCCGCGCTGCCCTTGCAGCGAACTCAACCTTGCCTTCTTCCTCTTCACACGCATCGAGATCCCACTGTTCCTGCATGAACTCAGGATACCGCTCGCATATAGGGCGCCAGGATCGTTCGTTTGAGGGTTTGATATCCTCGTCCCCCTCGCGCAGTAGTGCCTCGATGTCCGGGGGAGGCGGGAAGTCGAAATCAGGGCCTGGATTGATCCTCACTCGAGCGTAGTTAAACAGGGATATGAAAGGATAGTATCCCAGGGTGCCGTCGTCATATGGATTCTCTTTATGCTCCCGCGGTGCGCCTTCCCGTGCACGTTTTTTTGAATTCTCTTTATCATTCTTTCGTGATGCGGGTGTCGTGGGGAGGGGGAGATAATCGTAGATGTCACTGAATGCAACCTTTTGGCATTCCCCGTTGACGAAAAAGGCGATGTGTGAACCCCGTAGTTGTGGGAGGGGGCGTAGCGTGGGCGTCTCTGTGCCTGGAACTTTGCGTTCGGGGATATTCTTGGGGTTCGCGGATTTTTTGGCGAGAGGTGCAGACGGGAGGGATGCAGTGTCTGGGGCTTTATTGGAATATTGTATGAGTGCGATCATTTCTTTGCTCTGGGCATACTCGAGACTTTCAAAGTATTCCTGCCCCTTGAATTCGATAGGTATGCGTTCCCGCTTGAGATGTGCGGGGTCATGGGGATCCGCGTTGTCTGGTTTCCGCCGCGGAGGCAGGAAGATATACATTCCAACGACGTCCCCTGTGTGAAAACTGCGACCGTACGGACGCAGCCTGGAGAGATGAACCTTGTCGCCGGTTTTGTCCCGATAACCGTAAGAATATCCGTCCAACCCCACTGGCCCGTTCAACGGCGCCTCCCTGCGCCCCCAGCCGAGACGGACGTGGCAGCCCTCGCGCATATTGGTATCTTGGACGTCCGGGGCTCGATCGCCGTCGCCACACTCTATACGCACCTCCATGTACCAAGCGCCCTCCCTTATTGGGGTATTACATCGTGCACTGCGAAAGCCTCTCTCGCCTAACAAGCCGAGACCGTCTGGGGTGACCTTGATGAATGAGCTACGGTCCTCCCAGCTGACCCGAAATCGTGGGGGTGCACTCTCGATGGTGCGGCATGGCAGAGCAGATCCCGGGGGCGCGACACCAGCTGGCGTATAACGGAAGCCTAGCCTGTTCATCGCAAGCTGTTCTGTGGTGTGATAGATGACATTGGGCACGTCTTGGAACGTCGGAAAGCGGGAGATGGTGAGTCTCGGACGCGAGAAGAAGTCATGGCGGGCGGGGAGAGTGACATTGGCTACTATGCTGGCGTTGGTAGAGTCGGAGGGTGCTGGGGATGGCTCTAGGACTGCTGAGGTAGCGCCCTTTCGCTTTTTCGCTGGGTGGGAGGACGTGCCAGGCGTGGATTGTCGCGAGGACTCGACGGCCATGTTGAACGGAAAGGTTTCTACATAATCTAACCTTTGCTTGACAAGAAGCCGTGGGAATATGAACCCTCTCAGCTCCCCATCTAGATTCAGCCTTTCGTCGCAACTGCCTGCGGTGGAACCGCCAATCTGTCTCGTGTCATACTAGAGGCGTTACTAAAAGGAAACCCGATGCGTATTGCTACGATTGGATCCGAAATCATCATGGAAATAGTTCTCTGATCCTACGAGACGTGAAGTAAATGACGGAAAAACCACAACCATCGTTCTCCAGTATCGAAATTGCGCCTACATTCAACCTGAATCCCGGAGAGGACAAATATAAGGGATGTTCATGGAACGGAAATTCTATTCCACGGACATCCCTTCCACCTTTCTTGCACAGACGCGTAGTGATGGATTTGATACATTGGATAGGTGTCTACGGAGAGGCAGGATCTCATGAAAAAGAGGGTGCCCATATGTGCCTCATGGAAGCGGTAATTCCCTTCTGTTCTTCATATTCATACTTTTGTTCAGTGTCATGTCCCACTGAATGTGTTCTTTATTTACGAGATTCCCTTCAGAAATTGTAACCTTGTCTGCAAGAACAGCAATCCAGACAGCAGGGGACTTCCTTGACTCTGTCTTGTGCCTGTTGTGCTGTCAGAAGTGCCTTTAAAAGCAAAACAAGCACGAGATTCTCGAGGAGGTGCAACTGACACAATCACATTCTGTAAGGTGCATGGCATGTCAGGATTGACATCGGTCACAAGCCTGAGATGAAGCCGTCAAGCAAGAATCAACAGTAAGTCATGCTTTGAGTCATCAATGTGCTGAGCAATCGCAATGAGCTCACCTTGTCGCCGTTATTCCACCGGCTACAGAGGTGATGTAGTGACAGTCGTCGTTGAGAGGTTCAACCAAGCTGTGCAGTAAGTGTGCAATTTTCAAGTTCAATCAGCTGGAAGTTCCATTGCTGACTTCGGCAGACCCAAGCTCAAAGGAGGGCAGTCAGCAACAACAACCACGACAACAACTGGCCAACACTGAATGCCACGAGAGCAACCTAACCACAACGACTATCATTACGATCACATTTGAGGCCTGGCGGGCTGACGGTTCTAGACATCCAATGACAACAGCGATGACGAGACGTACACCCTGCAGTACGATGGTGACGATGATATTGTATGCACCTTGGAGGAGGTTGCTCGACACGCTCTACAATCCTTCTATTACATTTTAACATCTCTGTTTTATTGTACAAGTTGTGAAGTTTGACCAGACGGAACCATTTTATCTCCACTCATAAAAACTACTTGCTTTTGCACATCATCGACGCAATGACTTTATTAATCACCTGCTCCCGATTCTGGACTGTCTTCGGCGAATAAAGGCCAATCTTGTTCAAGTATGATACACTGGCATCAAGACATCAGGAACGGACGTCTGAACTTCTGAAAATCCTTTTACCTTTCTTCTAAATGATGCAAACCGTCTGTGCCATCAGGATCCCAGGCCTCTATGGAGGAGCGGTTAAACCCACACAAAGTCTCTTGTGCTTCTTTGGCCTCCGAGACCGCTTTCGACACATCGTCGAGTGAGCACTTTGTTGTCTGGATTGTTGTTCAGTGTCGTTTACCATAATATCAAATACTACATACGCCCGAGAGCCTGAAGTCTAGCCAAGAGGATTTTCCAACCTCTTCTAAGTCGCGTTCCAATACCTATTGAAACAAGTTAGGAGGAAATAACATCAATGTTCCCCTCTTTCTCGGACAGATTGAAGGCTACCTTGAGTGTAGAGACGTAGCCATAGAGTATGGTAGAGAACAAACGGTCTGCGACTATCCATAAGCTTAGCATGGAGACTTTTCTGGACTAACAGAAAGTGAGCTGACCATTTGCCATTTCATTGAGAAATTCTCCTCTTGTCCGAGAAGACACCATAATCTCCTCGTCCCTGCTGAAAGTGGAGCCATCATAAGAGAAAAAATAAAAACCCTTCAAATCAGTTAAGACGGCAAAGACACGAGACTGTTCCTCGAATCCTTCGTCACAGTTGTGCCTGTATGCTGCTGGGGTGTGGTGTTTCAACCATATTCACGCAGATAAAGACCTTACTCACAAGCTAACTCTAGCAGAACTTGTGCAATATAGTCCTTCTCATCTTTGAGGGAAATCCTCAGCTCCATTACTAAAAGGACGACTACTTGCAATATATATACAGTATGGTCCACCACACCCCAGGCCTGTGACATCCCAGGCACTGGACCCACAGGCGGCTTATCAACCACGAAGCCTTTAAATAAGGCGCACACAGGCACAAGCCACTGAATGAACGTGTGAACACGTAGAATAAAAAGATGCTAGTTGAGTATACCGCATTCATAAGGCTCATACGGGGCAGACGTGCTCTCATCGTGGCAGTCTCTCTCTCCGTAGACATCCAACCCCTGTATCGAACGCTCCATTACTTGCTTGTGGAACGATGGCGGGAGGTATGCCCGAGGAACCGCGAATACTGGAAGCTGATATTCGTCAAGTTTCAGATCGAATGCGCCCGCAACTATTCGCCAGTGATCACCATCGGCCGATGGACTTTCCATCAAGGCCTCCAGGTCTTGAAGTGTCAGACATTTATTTTGAACCATCTCGACGAGGAATTTTCCAACGGCCGTTTCCCGGATCCAGTCGTGAAGAAACGCAGGAATGACGATGCCCTCTGCACGTGCGACCCCCTCGACCTCTTCGAGTTCTCGTTGAGTGGACATATCGGCGCAGAGTATAGGGGCAGAGACGAGAATGGGAACGGGACAAAGTGGCAGAACTGAAGATTATATAAGCACCATCAAAGTCATAGCGTAGTCAGCCAATCTAATCCCGTTCCCGTTGACGTACAGTTTTATCTGGAGACCTCGATGACTGCACTTCGGTATGCACACCCACGTTGCAGAGTATATAGTGAGCGCTGAGCGCTGACTTACAATACAGACGAATTCAAAAGGTTTGATGTGTTCTGGCATGGTATGAGTGAACCAACCACGCACCTCCTAGGAACTACGAGACATTGCAGCGAAACCCGTTGATGTACGTATTACTATGGTCGTTGATCTTTGGAACGTTCTGTCATGCTTACGTAGGGGATCAATGTCGAACCGGAAAACGACAATTTGTTTGTGTGGAACTGCACGATGAAAGGCGGCGTACGTTCTCCGTCTGTGTTGCCTTTTGTCTGGTTATGCTTATCTTCGATGTAGAACGATAGCCCCTATAAGGGCGGAACTTTTCGTTTCAAGCTCGAACTTCCACCCACCTTTCCTTTCAAAGCGCCCAGTGTAGGTCATTTTGGTTCTCTTACAATGATCCCCGCGCACGCGTGTCGTGCACCCGAGTACCATCCGTTTCATTTACGCCGGCTGTACCCCCTTCAGTGCCTCTTCGATGGCTGTTTCGTTTTGCCATATTACGAAACTCATCAGGGCTGCAGGTCACATTCCAAACCAAAGTTTATCACCCAGGGATCAACGAGGAGGGCCACATCTGCGTGCCCATCCTCCGTGAAGAGGTGAGCTCTCAGGGCCGTCTTGATTACCTCTAACTCAATAAGCGATGGCTGTTGTTTGCTTCCCTTGATTGCCTCAGTGGAAACCTTCTGTCACGCTGTCGACGGGTGCGTCCGATTTAATTGCTTCCCTGGGAATCGGAAATGACATGAGACTGTGCCAGTCTTGGCCGTCATCCAAGAGAAGGTCAACAATCCGAGTCCCGATGACCCATTCGAACCAGACATTGCAATGGTGAGCAATTCATTTACGTAGTGGCGTATGCATTCATATCTGGTGCTCCAGGTCCTGAAGAATGACAGGGCCAGGTTCCTTGCGACTGCGAAGGAGTACATAAAAAAGTAAGTCGCGCGGTGTCTACCAGTCGCGAAATGAGCTCCTTTCTTCTGATTCTGATTCTGATGTTGATACCTCGCGGCCTGCCATAGGTATGCGACTTGATTGGAGGTGACGATGGTTGTAGTGATAGTCTCGATGGTATAAACATGTAAGATGGATCGTAGTAACTTGTCCCGATCGACTAGATCAAGATGTGGATATTGGATACCATTGAGAGCGAATTCCCCGCGCATGAGTGATCCGCTACCACCAAGGTCTTATCTGCAGCCATTCCAAGCAGGTTCAAAGAACTGAGTGTTCCAGTTGCGTAAACGCCAACAACGCGTGTTATCCACGTTCCAACGCTCTGCTCGAGATCTAATCCAGCATTGAACGTGTGCAAAACGAGGGTGCTCATATGCAGCATCGTCTGCGGTGTGTTCAAGTTAGTTCTCGTTTATCACCATCCAACTTACCCATCGTAACATCGACCAGCACAAAGTCCGACAAGGCTCCCAGGCCAAGTCCCATCCACTCGACGCTCTCCTTCTCCACCGTCCCCGACAGCGAACAGCCCCTCGAGCTCCCCTCGCCAAGCCACTTCCGCACTTCCCTGATCCTTCCAGAGTGAGTCTGTCCCCTTCACCCCCACACCTTAACCGAATATGGCCACCCTCACAGACTCGCACGCCGGTTCACACTCCTCCGCACGCACACCGGTGACCCCATCTCCTTCGACCATCTCAGCCACCGGTTCGCGGAACAGAGAGCACGGTGCGCTCCAAATCAGCTATCTCAGCCCGAGGAGGACATGATCCTGGAGACACTTGGTCGCATTCGCTCCAGGGCCACCAAAACAGACCAGGATGCATCCAACACGAGCGGCATATCCACAGACACCGGAGTAGAGTCCGATTATACCCCCGAGCGCACGTCCCATATTTCCACTAATACCACATCAACATCGTCTGTATACCCCCCCTCGTCCACTACTTCCTCTCCGAGCTCGCGGTCGACCAAACGATATAGCAATAACCTATTTGCGTCTGGACGCCTTCGAGATTACCCCTACCTTCGTTCTATATCACAGAAAAGCGGCAGCCATCGAAGTGCCGTCTCCATCACCCAAACCGACTCCAGCCAAAGTCTCCGAGAAGAAACATCCCTCAACTCCTCAGACAATGGGCGCCCTGCATCCCCAGAAGGGCGTGGCCCCGACTCATCGGCCCCCTCAAGTCCGAGCGAGAAAACGCCTGTTGCACGTTCAGCTTCTCTCATCTCGTCAGTCGAGGACATGCCTCCCCAGGCTGAGTCCGCGACTCACACTGGCAACGCACAACCACCTGAGGGCTTTAGTTCTGCAGGCCGTCAGCGAGCTGCTTCCGCGGCACTAGCTCAGGTCATCAGGGAGATAGAAGAGGAAGCAGATGCAGAGGTGGAAGATGAAATTGTGATGCCACGCACCAATCGAGCACATCGACCCGCGGCCGATCGTAAACGCGTTTTCACTGTCGAATCTGGGCTGCTGGTAAGAGCAACGCTGAATAACATCTTTAATCTTCTCACGTGGGTTGCCAGAACAATTCATCCTCTCACCTTCACTTGGCGTCAGAGTATGAGGCAGGGACCGCTATTTCGTCTGATAGACAGATCGTCGTCGAGCCAGGTACTCAACGCATGTCGCCTATCCCCACAGGACGCCCTGGCGCAGCATCACCAACGCCACGTCTCCCAGGGTATGTACCTGGAATGCCTCGACCCATGACCCCACGCGATCCTGTACTCGACGATGATATTCGCTCACATTCTACAACGCCTCGTGCTACATCGCCTCTTCTGCCTAATCTCAATGGGCACATGTCTCAACACTCCACCACCTCACTTACGTCAGGCCTGCTCAGACGTGGGTCAGACGCGTCCCGCAGCACCCCCCGCCCTACATCACCCCCATCGCACACGCCTTCGAGCCCTTACTTGTCCAGAAGCATTAGCGGAAGGCGTACGCCAGATGAGAGCCGGCGCGACAGCACGAGCGGTACTGAACAAGACAGTTCAGCATCATCCATTCTTCTTCGAAGGCGCCCTGTCTCCCCATTGTCCAGCACGACCTTTCAGCCCATGTCTGTTTCCCCTCGGCCCAGCACGCCTTCCAATGTCACGTGGACAGTCGGAACTGCTACTAGCCCAGAAAAAGCCTACAACAAGTCCGAAAGTAGATCGTTGCACAGCCGAAACGGAAGTTTTGCCTCAGAAGCAGAGTTTTCAAGCTACGCAGACCGTTCCAAGTTGTCCAATATGTCTCCTCGCTCTACTGTGTCACCTGATGGCCCCACTTCTTCAGTAGAGTATCGTCCACCGTCGAGTCTCTCTGGGAATGACGTTGGGTCCCCTTTGTCTTCAATTCGTACCTTCCGCTCCTCTACTCCCACTCAGGCTCGCTCTGCCGCTTCGCCCACATTCCCTTCTCCCGACTCTAATATTGCCACTGTGCGCTCGTCAAAACCACATATTTCCAATTTCTCCTTGGGCGCTTCCCAGTTCTCTCCTTTAGCGAATTCGTCTCGCTCCTCTTTGGAATCCACAGGATCAAGTTACCACTCAGACCCTGGCCAAACAAAACGCTATACCCTGGACATTTTCAACAGTAGTGCTCACCAGACACCCACTGCTTGGTATGACCTCGACAAGTCGAGTTCTACTACCCCTGGCAGCTCCCAGGAGGACGGCGATTGTGAAGACATCGTCAGACGTTATGCGGGGTTGACAAAGTCCGATTTTTTCACAATTCAAGAACAGCTCGTCGTCGCCGCAGTCCAGAAATCCAATTATCCCGATACTCGGGAAAGGACCAACTCGTTGCGCAGGCGCAGGCCTTCGACCTCACAGTCGAACTACTCTGTCAGTGGCAAAGAAAGCCGAGTACTTCATTCCGTTTCAAAATGCCGTTTCATTTTCTCATCTTATACACAGGTGGCAAGTCCACAGCCAGCCCAAGTCGTGACTCCCGGTAGTCGCTCGCCTGCTCCGGATATCAATGCCAAAGCAAGTGCTCTGTTGGAATCCGTCGTAGGTAGTATACCACCAGCCAACCTCACCATTGACAGCAAGGTTGAAAATGAGTCTCCGTTAGAGGTTTCCCCCACAACACGAAGGAATCGCGATCTCGCACGTGCGCTGGGTTTTGGAACGGAAGAAGAAGACAACACCGTGGTTGCGCCGCAGCCTGCGCACGAGCCCGCCCCGTCCTCTTCGTCTGCCTCGCTAACTGTGGAAGCGATCTTGCCTCCAGTTTCCTACTCCGAAGCGGAAGAAGCCAATCCTCCTTCAAATTCGTCGTTGCAACCTGAGGTTGCAGCGCTCACCTCCTCTACGAGTTCTAGCTTGTACCGTTCTGCCTCGGTACGAGATCATGGAATTATTCCGCTCGACCAGAATGAGCTCGCGAAGGAAGTCCAGCGCAGAGTGGAAGCTGCCACAGCCCTCATGAACTCGGGCCACAAAATCATGGACCCCAATGCCTCGTCGGTGTCCGTGACTCGTAAAAGAATAAGCCCGAGTCAGATATCCACTCCGGTCTTAGTGTCTGCTCCATCCAGCGTAGAAACGGTACCCTTACCCTTACCCGCTGCCTCATCCCCATCCAACCCCCCACCCTCTCTTGGCCTTACGCAGCGTATGAGACGACTTAGGAATACGTTGCGAGTGAAACCCACTGTCTCCAGTGTCGATGAAACTACCGCTACAGCCACCCACCGACAACAGCAACACCCACAACCACCACAACCGAATTCTTCTTCTGGCCTTAGCAGGCGACCCACGCTCCCTTTACCCAAATTTGGCACTGGTAGTTCGGCTGACCTCACTAAACCCAAACAGCCATCGTCCAATACCCCTCCGTCGACCACTCCTGGTCTGAAAGGATTGATGGCGCGCTTTCGAAAGCCTCGGGCTCCGGAGAACAACGGGGACAGTCACTCGAGTGGCCATTCGCGGACTTCTCCTACAACATCTTCACCTACGACGTCCTCCCATCGCGGGAATTCTGCAGCAACGCCACCCTCTGGTGCACCGCCCTCCGTTGAAGGGACTAGTCGTCCAAGCCCCGTTACAGCCGCTCTCACGAGCGAAGTCGATTCTGCGGCTGTCAAGCAACTCTTTGAGGCTGCCTCCAACCTCGGGCTTGACCAAGCAGCGTTAAATGATCTACTTGCGCGTTCGACGTCCATTTCGCGTGCTGCGGGTTGGGGTTTATCTGCAGGGGCTTCTTCTGCAGCTGGAAATAGAACTCTCTCTCCTCCTGTGAGTACGGGAAGTAACGGTACTCCTCTAGACCGGACTCGTTCAACGACTCCTGATGAGAGGAGGAACGATGACACTGCCACTCTTAACAGTATGGATGGCACAATTGTGAGAAAGGCTTCTTCTGTGCGGAAACCCACCTCTCCTATTCCCACTCCGACTGCCCAGCCCAGCCCAACTCCTGATTCTGCCGTTCTTCGAAGGACCCTCATTTTCCCCTCGGAGTTTAGAGCCTCCAAGGTAGATTTGACCCAGCCGTCACGAAAGCAGTCATCGAAGAGGCATCGTCGTACTGGCAGCGCGATTTCATCCCAGTCAGCTCGTTCTGTGCATGATCGAGCCCCGACTCCACCTCCTCCCAAATCTAACGCTTCTCGTCGTCTCTCAACGGACCGCTCTCCTCCCGTCCCCTCGATGGCCACCTCTATCACTGCCCAGGCTGAAGCTCTTCTCCGTGGACCCACGCGAAATGCTGCACAGGAACAATCGAACTCCGCCTATGAGTCTCTGTGGGTAGTTTGAATCTTTGCCGCTGGTTTACGTTCTGATCCTCTTTCGATCTCCCAAGGTATGACATGTATGCTGGCGAGAGCAAGCATGCGAGCGCAGTCATGGTCGATCCTGGAAAAGAACATGGACAGGACATGGCTGCTCAGGAGGGAACGGCTGTAGAGGTTATCGAGATGGCCAATGGGGATACCATCTGGTACGTGCCTCATTATTCTCTGTTGCCAAGTGTGGAGCTGTATGGCGTCTGTCATATCAAGGTCCGTTGTGAACTGTCTGCGGGAAGACGATGTCGAGTCGTACTATGCGAGCAGACCGAGTTCCCCGGATAACTCGCGGGAGAACAAAGACGAGATGCAAATATTCGTCAAGGAGCATACTCGATCGACGTCAAAGAGCAGCAGCTCATCGTTCCTTTCACTCAAAAAGGCTTATCAAAACAAAGACCGCCCAGAAACTAAGGTAGAGTTTCATATTGGCAGAAGTGTTACCTCACCCCACCAACGTCTCGTGTTCCCAGATTTATTATAGCTCCTCCGCGCAAATTGGTCGGCTTATAGAGAGCCTTTCCCAGGGGATGGACTCTGGTTCATTCAATTTTGTTCCCACACACCCGTCCGACCGCGCGAGCCCAAGCTCGTTCCACTCTAGTGGCGATAACCACTGGACGGTTGAAGAAAGGCTCGAACAAATGCTTGGCGCAATGAGGGATTCTTGAATCCTTGATGGATGGACTAATGACATGCATGACCCCCCCACGTTATATGGTATTCATGTTTGATTGCTTCCGTATTTGGTTTTACATAGTGTGCTCTCATATTTGTTTAATACCCGGGATATGATGGCCAATTGGGTACAGTGTTGTCGCTTTGTTTCTTTCCTGCTATACTGCCATGTTCAAATCTATCCAACGGTTGACACACAGAGTCACGAGTGCCTCGAGCAGGAACACCGCTTCTGTGAAGTTGTACTCCAGCGTCGCGTGTGAAAGGCCGACTGGCGTTTCGCAGGTGAACATGCGAAAACCGCCAATCTGTACGTTAGGACCTGCCCACAGCTGCGAGTGGGGCGGAACCAAGAAGTAAGCCAATCTGTTGGCGCCACGGTGAAGGACTGATGGACATACATCGTAGCATGCAGGATCTTGATAAGATCGGCGCCATTCAAAGGTGCCACCGTTGGCGGAGACAAAAGAGCGGGCACTAAAACACGGCAGGAACGAGGTCAGTTAATACAAGAAAGCTGTGGGGTATGCATTCGTTACTTCGCGGTTGACCCAGGCCTGATGAGGTCGTCTATGGGGACTTCCATACCGTTGATATTGGCCTGGCCGAGTCCAGGACCAATATCCCAGTGCAGGGCAGCAACGGGGTGTCTATCTCTTGAAATCTGTAACGGAATCGAGTGAGCGAGACTGACGTGGTACACTCGACGATGGTCCCTACCGTGGTCCGCGAGGAGTCGGTCTCGAACTCGAAGAAGAGTGGCATCGCGTCTTGCCATCCGATGACGGTGCAGCCGTGACGGGGGTTGTTCACCCCAGTGAAGAAAATCATGTAGCTGAAAGCAGACATCGTGGAGTGGGTTGTTGGACCAACCCAGAAGATTCGGCCTTCATATACTGTCTGGACATGGCAATTCTTTGGCCCTCAGGTTCTGCCAGATCACCTGCATTTGTGTATGAAAAGGAGAATAAAATAAAATACCTCATCCCTGAATGGCATCATCGAACGGCCAGACATGATGCCAGGGAAATTAAAACTGGAAAACATCCGGACTTGTGAGCAAACATGGCGAATGCTCAGGCATTCTGATTCTCCGAATTACATGAAATCACAGTTTGGGAATTGAATCACCAAAAACATGCGCGGCTAAAGGTTAATAGAGGCACTTACCTTGTTACAGGGGGATCTCCACTATGCACGAGACGCAGCCAAGGGTCCACACAGCATGGCTCCTCGCAAGGCCATTTACGGTCTACCCTGACTGCTGCCAGGGATACATCGATCATGATGCATTTCGACAAATAATGACCAACACAACAAGGGAACAACTAAGAGTGCAATGAGCGAGCTAATGTAAACACTATTCGTTCAGGAGTGTACTTTCCACAATGGCCGCTTTCGCATCTTCCGGGTGACATGGACAGCACTTCCACCCATATGACCCCCACCAAAGGCAAGCACAACCGTCTCTTCCGCTCCACGACCTTGGGAGACACCCTTTTTCCTCAACTCTATTGCATCCTTCGCAAACTTAAAACGACTGTGGTCCGACCCTAAAATGCTGTGGATAAAAGCCGACAGCGGCGAGACTAAGACTTACCTATTTCGAAGGCAGGTGATTCCACAGCTGCCTTAAACATGTCGAAAGGCACGAGGGAAAATATTTGGAGCAAGGTCTCTCGTCCCGCTTTGCCTTGCGGTGGGCCAGATTCGGATACAACGGATGGATTCACACCCAAGATGTTGGGAAGGGTGGCGACCAGATAATGAAACACGTCATCGCGCAGTCTTCGTGCATATTGACCAAACACGGATGTGAAGGTTTGTTCAGGGCTGAGTGATCCGTCCGAGCCAGGGATGCTGTCAACAAAAGCCAGCCATTCATTAATCGTATCCAGATTGATGGACTGCCTGCAAGTGTCGTATGTATATTCACAAAGGTCTTCCATACCGCCGAGCAGGCAACCGGCGGCCAGAACACCTCGTGCATTGTCGGGCCGAACAAGGCTAATGGAAATGGACGAATACAGGTAACCAAGTGCTGAGAAAAGAAAAGGGTGAATCATGAGTGACTTGTCACAGACGGAAATCTATCACTGCGATACCTATGGCGAAACCCTGTGGATGAAACCATCAGCCTGTCAAACCTATTAGGAGATAACTGAAAAGCGTTCGTTCAATATGGCCCTCAGGTGCGGCAGTTGTACAAAGAAAAGACGTAACAACTACCAGCACTTGGACGGTGGTTCACATATACTGGCATATATGTTCACCGGCGCCGGCCGGGAAGGAACAAAATAAAGACCGATGGCAGGGACGCGTACCTCTTGTGTAACCTCTGGTTCGTTGTCTAATTGTACATATATGACGCGTTGTCCACTTGTTGGGGGGGTCGTGGACATTAAATGCGCAAGGAGGGGTGATCGCGAGAGGATTATCGCATGTAAACGGTACGAGTTTTGATGGACGTTCTATTTTTGAGGCGGGAAAAATTGGCGCCTAGCAAGTAGCGAGAATGGTTGACTTACAAGGATGGTGTCGGAATAGTGCTATGTGACACGACAAGTCAACGTAAGTATGCTTCCACATAAGACAAATACTCACACCGGTCTGAAAGCCCGCCTGATAAAGATGCTGTATAATTTCTTCGTTGTGCACGTTGTAAGGTCTACTAAAGAAAATGCGGCACATTCCATGGAATTCCAGTGCACGCACGACAATGAATAACAAGATCCAGCTAGGAGATCGGATGCCTGCCCGCGTGACAGGGTGTACTCACAGTGAATGGCCATTGGATACAGAAAGAGAAGATACAGGGTCGGAGTCGTGTGGAAGGCCGTATGGATGTTCGTGCCGCTGCTGCATGGGAGAAGCCAGACCATTGCTTGGAGCGCTGCAACCATTGATGCTTGTGCTCGGCGAGGAGGGCAACATGTCCATGATTATTTGGAAAAGAGCGGACCCAGCAGCTGAAGAAAATCAAAATGTTGCTCGCTGTTGCTCTCAAAAAGTCTCAACTAGTGGGGCTGACGAGGGATCGCAAATGTCACGAAAAGTTATTGTCACACTAGTCACAAAACAAAGGACAGGGGCATGAATCGCATTCACAGTTCTACGATGTTGGCTCTTTGTACGAACACCACGCAAGAAATGATTCAAAATCCATTACAGTACCAAATCCTTCGGTGTTGTTGTCCATCGAAACGAAGTGACTCATCAAGTTATGTGACATTCCTTTTGCAGCAGCAAGTGGACCATAGATACAAGGATATGGTGGGGGCTTTGAAGCGTATTGGGGTCCGTGAGATGGAGTAGAGATCATCTATGTTACATCAGAACACGCGAGATAGCAGGGCTGATGAGTTACCATGTGGGATCTATCTGATGCAAAGTTGTTCAGGTATTCTCTTCCAGGAACGACCCTAAAGACACTGCAGACCGTGATGTTGATACTCAAACGAAATATTTGGATATACGACCAGTGCCGTACCTCTGGAATTGATCGGGCAGGTTTGCATGGACAGGGAACGTTCGTTCAATGTACTCTAGACAAAATGTGGTGTTATCTCCGGTCACAAGACCCATTAGTACTATACCAAATTCACATACCAGTCCAATAGCATGGGATAGGCAGCAGCGTGTCAAGATCGTAGATCCAGGTTCCTCGCACCGGGGTCCCCTCATCCAAAGATTCGCGCATTGCTAGAATGACATGATAGTCCCAGATGACTGCCTTGTCTCTGGTTATAGCTGCTTTCTGTTGCCATAAGGCGACCTGTCAGGTGAGCAGACTGCAGCTTCTGTGAACGAGATTGGAATCAGCAACAGTAGTGTCACCGTTTTTGTCTGATTCGAGATAAAGACAGCATAAATGCTCCAATGCTTGTTAATTTCCGGTTGGGCTAGAAATCGTTGGATCAGGAGGTGGATGTTCTCTTCGCAGTAGTTGCTTGTGTAAATGCTGTCTTGGGAGAGCGGCATCTTGACAGATTTAGTAGTAGCTCCGTATTGAATTTTGTAGCGACCTAGTATCGACATGAGCTTATCATTCAAGCTTCAATGACAGTCTGGTATCCAGACTGCTAATCCGCTGGTGAACTTTCACAGTGGGTCTGAGTGGGCAAGTACCTCTTTATATTTTGCAAATCATTTGATGGTCATCAGTGTCAAATGCCGTGTCCGGTGAAGAGTTGAAATTTTAATTTGTACGTCCACTGCCAATCGGTCTCCGCAGAGCACTGGGGGCTGGCTGGCATTGCCCTCAGCGATTGGATCAAATGTGGGTGCCAACGTCGGATTGGCTGCGCAATTTGCCAGGACCTTTAGGCACTCCTCGCCGAAACCACCATTAACCGCCCCAGCCAGTCTTCTTTTCGGCATCATTCTCAGGGTTAATCACTTGAATGGCCAGGACCATGTGGGCGTTCCCAGTTCCCAGCAGGTGCTGGCAATCGACGAACTTATCAACCTTTGGCCCAAGATCCCATAACTATAATGCTTAAGGTTTCGATTTCTGCTTCTTAATATTGGCCAGTTTAGATGGCGCTGCAGGTCAGGGATGTCATGACCGGTTCTACCGGGTCTTCATGTTCAAGAATTGAAAGTAAGAATTATCTCGAAATCAGGAGCACAGACTCGTCATCTTATCTCGCCTAGCTGTCGGTGAAGTTCAACACGATATTAGTAAGTAGCCAGGCTCAGTAGATAGTGCCAAGATCCGTATTTACCCTCCCAATCACCGTTTCCTGACATTTATATTTTAAGTGGTCGAAGTCTTGGGTACTTCTTACCACCAAATCCGTATAAATCAGGGCCACACATAAAGGCCTCAAAGATACCCTTAACAGACGAGGGTGTTATCGACGCAGTAAACTTCATCACTATTAAGGTGCCTGTTGTAGAACAGACGGGTGTTTGAGGGCGATAAGCTAACCAGGTTATGGCTGCACAACGTGTGTGGAATGACAGGCATTCTCATGTGCCCAATAAATAAGATGAATGCGGGTAATTTTCTCGTCGAATGAGATTTCTGGCACAAAGTTTGACATTTCGATGGTCATTTCACTCATGTCAACGACCCTGCTGAAGGCGAACATCAGCTATTCATAATCGACAACCACGAACATGTTTTTCCACGCGGCATCACGGGACTCCAGATCGAAGGGATAAAGGGTAAAAAAGGAACACTCTAAGTCATATTAGTGACTAGACATGCAGAACTTCCTAATTGTCTGCGGGCATCATGAAAATCGACGTCATGGGCTGTTGGTCGGGGTTGTGCAAGCAAAAAAAAATCATGAAAGCGGTCCCCAGAAAAGATGCCGAATCAATCACCATTCTGTGGTCCAAGATGAGATACGACAGACTTACTGTCTTCCACCTCCCCCCATCTTTGTATTTGGCTCGATACTTCGACTTGCGCAGCCTGAGCAGCCTGCTCAACTGTAAGATGCCGCTTTACAAGGGCAAGTGAAATCAGGAAGGATTTTGTCACGTAGGTAGCACGCTCCATTGCTAGAGGAAAAGTTGGCAAAAAAACTCGTAAAGATAGATATGCAATATACCAGCCATCTCCCATGGGTCCATCTGTGCAACAACATCGCCCAGTATTTGTCTCGTTCGTTCGGGTTGCGAGTGGAATAGGATCGAGTTAAATACCTGGATTTCGACATCATACGCCGTCCTTGCCCATTCAAGGAGTGAGTCCCAGTGTTTTTTCTGCAATTCCACGAGAGGTGGAGGGTCATCATGGTGAAAACTACCAACTCAATAAGCCGCATTTACAAACGCAAACCATTAGAAACATACCAAATAGTATCGGTGTCTAGATAGTTCAAAATGGAAGCCTGAACTTCTGCACGAGTGGTCTCATCCTGGAGAGCATCGATCGCTCTGGCGGCGATGGATGTCTGGAAAGCTTGTCCGTAAGAGAGTTTAGGATAGCAAGACTGCCTACTTACCATTGGAAGAGCGTGCTGCTTGAGGAATTTATCCTGGTTCTCCCATTCATTGGCAATGAGGGCCGCCGCCAAGCGTTTTTCCTTTGGTAACGACAGAATGTTACCGGATGGAGTCTTCAGCGCACGCTTGTCCAAGGTTACAACAATCCCACCATCCCTGGATTCAATGCCAACAGTTTTCCAGAAGCGTTTCAGAGTGGTTTCCGCGCCTTCGATTGTTTGTGAGAATCCTGCAGTGTTAACCCGGCTGTGATGCTTACGATTGCTTTCGGAGACAGCGGGGCCATCATGGGACGGTGAAGCTGCAGTATACCGTCGCCAACCAAACGCCACATAACGCGTCGAGTTAAGCTGCTGTGACAGCGACCAGACAGTACTGGCACGGGTTGGATTGAATAGACACCTGCAGAACATAAAGTTCAAAATCGGAATTCATAGCAAATGACACGAAGATCAAAAACACGTGATCTACTGAAAATGACGTCACGTGCATGGGACGCTCTCAATATCGTACTATGAGCCGAAAGTCGTCCAGAGCACCTGGCACTCCATCTCAGGCGTGCATATCTACATATTTCTCCCAAAGTCCTTCGCGGATGAAGAAACGCCCACATGACGCCGGGGACTCGACTATAGATTTGACCTCTGACAGTCCTGAACCTGGGGAACAACCATCCGTCAAGAGGCTCAAGGTGCACAAGGGAGCCCGCTTATCAGAACAATGGCGTTTTGATCCTAGTCAACCGCCTTCCACGGGCGATGAAAACAGGTCATCTTTGGATAAAGAAAAAAGGAGGAGACACGAGGAATTCAAACGTGTCTTGCTTGGGGAAAATAGCATTTTCGCTCGTCGTAAATCTGCTCAGGAGTCAACCATACATTCGGACGTGGAGGCCGTATCTTGTGATGACGAGGACGAAGGTGCCGACTCGGATCGCTCCGACGCAGCGTTCAAGGAGCTCACAGAGTTGTTTTCCCATAAGCCTAGCAAGCGGAAAGGTAGTGCACCGAGTGCAAAGCAGAAAAAGCGGGCTCAAGGGGAGCTGGGACCCAGTGGTCAGCCATACACCCCTGCAGAACTTCAGGCAAGTGTGTCTGAGGCTACTGGATCTCATTTTTGTGACATCATGATGCTCCAGTCACTACGAATCATCAGAGAAAATCCTGGCGTCGTTCTTATGATTGAAAGTGGCTACAAGTACTACTTCTATGGCGAAAGTGCAACAGTGCGTTCGTTAGGGTGGACTGTCAACGTACCTATCTAAGGCTTTCCTGCAGATAGCAAGCAAAGAACTCGGGATAGTCGCCTACCTGCGCCGAAACCTGATGACCGCCTCAATCCCGGTTCATAGGCGTGATGTACATCTCAAGAAGTGAGCTTATCCTTTCACAGCGCAACCACCCGGATTGACAAAAGCTAGGCTCCTCTCCCAAGGCTACAAAGTCGGGATCGTAGATCAGACCGAGACAGCTGCACTCAAGAAAGCCAGTGAAAATAGGAACACCCTCTTTGACAGGAAGTTAACTTATCTCTACACGGCCACGACGTATGAGTATTCTCTGGAATGGGTGATCTCTGACCTCGTTATGATGCCGTTACCCCCAGATATGTCGACGAACTTGGGTCTGTAGACGACCTAGATAAGTATGGTGCACCACTGCTTGCCTGCTTTGTCGAAAGCTCCAAGAGAGAAGACAACCCAGACGATCAAGTGTCGATAGCAATGATCGCCATCACACCAAGTACTGGTGATGTTATTTGGGATGAATTCGATGGTTAGTGGAATCTCACGGTTATTTTTCATTGCTTCGCTGACTGAGGTGATAGATTCGGTTATGCGTTCTGAGCTTGAGGTCAGTTATCGTTGATCACGAGATTTTCGGTGCTTCACGGATGCATAGACGCGTCTCGTACACACTCGACCAGCAGAGTTGGTCCTTCCAACGAAGAGGTTAAGCGAACTGACAGAAAAGGTGTTAAAGCATTCCTCTGGGTGGACCATCTCTTTCGTTTTCCCGAATCTCTTTTACTTACCTACCTCCATCACAGCTCCGATCACAAAATACGAATAGAACGCTACGAAGCGACCATGGACTATACTGAATCCTTCGATTTTGTAGCACAGTTTTACACTGATAAAGCAAAGCAAACGGGGGCCAAAGATCCCAAGATGGGTATGTGACCGTGTCGTTTGATTCGTTGCACATCTGCAATAGTTTACGATCTTAAGACGGTGTTCTCAGCGTCGTGGCGAACTTTCCACAGCAAGTCGTGGTTGCCTTGGCACATGCTATCAAGTACCTTTCTGCATTTAGCATCGCAGACGCGTTTCTGGGTGCCCGGTACTTCTCCAAGTTCGCCAACCGGACGCACATGTTGTTGAATGCTAACACGCTGACTAATTTGTTGGTCTCCATTTTGGACTGGGGTTGTTGGTATCTGATCCCGGATGTCATCAGAGAAGTCTACCAGAATCAGACTGACTATTCATCAAGAGGATCATTAATGTGGATACTCGATCGTACGGTAACTAGATTTGGCGCAAGACTTCTGAGGAATTGGGTGGGTAGACCGCTCACAGATCGAAGGTTGGTCGATTTTCAGCAACCACTACTGGTGCTGACCTTAACAGAGTGCTGCAAGAGAGAATAGATGCCATCGAGGAGATAATTGGCAGTACTTCTGAGAGGCTCGTTGCTCTTCGGCAGGCTATGAGGAAACTACCTGATCTTGCTAAAGGTCTATGTCGGATTCAGTATGGGCAGGTGAGCGCTATGTTCCTCAAGTCATGCATCCGTTTTAAATATTAGCAAAGTGTTCTCCACAAGAACTCGCGATTCTTCTGCCTGCCTTCAACAAGGTGGCAACGGCATTTGACAGTCTTGTAGATGAAGCTGATGGAGGATTTCGCTCAAAGCTATTAAACGAAATTGTGTTGTCGCTCCCGAAGCTCAAGGTACCAATGCGAGATTTGTTGGGTGATATTTCCCTCAAGGACGCTAGTCAAGGCAATAAAGTTTCCTTATGGAAAGACACAGAGAAATTTCCCGAACTTGTTGAACTTGAGTTGGTGCGTATCATACAATGTCAGTGGAGCCCCTGGCTAACTAGTTCAGATGATTCAAACTATCGAGTCCGAACTATCTGAGGAGTTGAAACGAGGTGAGTACATTTTACTGTCAAGGCTACTGGTGGCATGCCAATGTACGATTCTAGTCCGCAAAATTCTTGGAATGCCTTCGCTCCAGTGGACGACCGCCCTCGGTTTCGAGGTAATCCCCTCCGGTTCTATGGTGTCTTCCCGTATTTTAATTAGTATAGTTTCTTATAGAGGTGAAAAAGGCGGATAACCGCGAGGTCCCTGTTAGTTGGGAATTGGTATCAAGGTCAGTCAGATCTCAGATTCCCGATTGACTCAATCCCCAACAGCTAATCAGCACAAAATATTTGCGGCGTTATTATTCCCCAGAAGTCAAGAAGCTACTCCAAGAGCGTGCACGATATCAGGAATCACTTAATGCGACAGCTAACAAGGCCTACAAATCGTTCCTTGATGAAATCGTCAAATCACACTATCCTGTACTGCGTGATGCTGTAAGTAAACTAGCGGTCGCCGACTGTCTTTGTAGTTTGGCACAAGTCGCGTTGCAAGATGGCTACGTGCGACCGGAGCTCACAGAGGACAACGTTCTCGAAATAGTCGATGGGAGGCATCCTATGGTCGAGGCTCTCAGATCTGATCCATTTGTTCCTAACACGATCATTATGGGAGGGGATTCCCCTCGAAGTGCTATCATCACTGGGCCGAATATGGGAGGCAAAAGTTCTGCTGTTCGGATGGTGGCGCTCATTGCCATTATGGCACAAGTTGGGTCCTATGTCCCTGCAAAGGCTGCAAGAATAGGAACGTGTGATGGTGTCATCACGAGGATGGGGGGTCAGTGGCGCGCTGGATGACTTTGAACTTAGTCTTATAGTTTCCACAGCATCGGACGAGTTAGCGCGTGGCCGATCAACATTCATGGTTGAGATGGCAGAAACCAATGAGATCCTCAGCACGGCCACTCCAAGGAGCCTCGTAATCCTCGATGAGCTTGGCAGAGGTACATCCACCGCTGACGGGGTGAGTATATACAACGTTTCATCATGTTCTGTCTAATTCTGCATTATTCTCAGATGGCGATCGCGGATGCAGTTCTGCACCATCTAGTGGAAGAGGTGAAGTGCAAGACGTTGTTCATCACACATTATCCCCTGGTGGCCATTGACATGGAACGTCGGTTCCCAAATGATGTCCAAAACTTGCACATGGGTTATACGATGGATACCCGTATAGATGGAAGGAGAGACGTAACCTTCTTGTATCGCCTGACTGATGGCTTTGCTAAAGAGTCGTTTGGGGTGGAGTGTGCACGGCTAGCAGGTATTTCTGAAGACATCCTTGCCGTCGCTACTGACCGCTCTGAATATTGTCGGTTATCCGTCGAGTCCCGTAGCAGGCTTACCAGGTAATTGGCAACGAATTCACTTGTCTTGTAGCGACGTGCTTACTAGATCGCACTAGGGTGCGGAAATGCGCCGAGCTACTCAGTCGCTGCATCACAAATTCACTAGATGTAGGGGCATTGACAGAGCTCCGTAATCAGCTACATATTCACCAATCTACACTAGATGAATAGTTGCTATGATTTGTTTTTCTTTTGCTTCTTCCTATCCGACTTTTTAGACGAGTCGGCATCACCTGTCACTTCCTGTGCCTTCCGTTTCCCTCCTTCACTGCTCCGAGCTCCAGACTTCAACTGCGTGGCGATTGACTCCACTTGTCGACACAGGGCCGATGAAGATTTGAACCGACCAGAGGAAGAAAGCTTCGTGTGCAGCGCACTCCATGCAGAAGGATCCCATACACCTGGTTTCCCAGATGCTTGCACTGTTTTCTGTACCTGGCGGACACATAGTAACACGACCTTCAACAAGTCTTTTAGTTGACCCGCGTTCAGGTTGCCTTCGTCATCGACAGCTCCGTTTGCAAGATCGAGCACGGTCTGCTGTAAGCTCTTTTGGAATGGGACCGATAATTGCTCGTCCTTCCCCGGGTCATCAGATGTCTTCCAGACTCACATGCAGGGACAGCAGGATACATACCTTACTGGGCTGGTTTAGAACTACACCCAGAAGCTGGAACGCCTGGCATCTTCTGTAGGCATTGACAGCTTTGGAGGACGAAGATAATATACTGTCACGGAATTTCGATGCTAGCGCTGGGAAATGGCGGACAAAGTCCTGGAAAAAGGCGTGGTTCGCCTGAGATGCCTTTCGGGACATGTAGTCGTCCCAGGATTCCTGATATATACGGACTACTGCATCTTCCTCCTTCAGATGTAACAGCACTCTGCACAAATATAGGCTGCTTTGGCTTAAGATTGGACCCGAGGAATGCGATTTCCGTGCTCGTTGGTGAACCTCACGGAGAATGGTTTCGACTTCGTCACTAGTAGCTTCCGATGGGATGTCTTTGGACTTGGCAAGGCGGTTCTTCAGGATCCCAGCCGCTTTGTCAGAGAGTTGCTTTTCGTCCATCCCGCTCTTCGACACTAGTTCGACCAAAGGTAGTACGAGTCGGACGTTGAGCGGATTTTGGGGCTCTTTCTTGACGAAGGTATCAACGAGGTCGAGGACCCTATTCTTGAAGTGAGTTGCTTCCCGTTGCGCGTCGACTCCTGGAAAATATCAGCAAAATAAACAAAATCACTCAAGGAGCCACTGCGGACCTTTCTTGGACCTTCGCTCGTCTTTCCGTGAACGGAAGATTTCAGCGAGGTGTTCGTCTACCGCCATCATTTGTTCGTCATCCATGAGTTCTTCATTGGATTCCTCGTCTGACTCATCACCCGCTGCACCATCCACGCCACCGGCCTTGAGTTCGCCAACGATTTTTTTCCGCATTTGCTGAGCATCTTCGTCATCCTTCTCGGAAGATGAACTCTGTTCTTCATCATCGTCAGACACACCCTCTTCCAAAGAACTCTCGTGTTCCTCGCCATCTTGTTCATCGTGGCTCTCAGCATCCATGTCAACGTCCTCGTCTTCAGCCAATTCAGCAGGATTTCGTCGTTCAAGTTGCTATCCAACCGCAATTCTCCGTCAGAGCTGCAAGACAGGACCTATCATTTGACACGCATCACACACCGTAAGGATAAGATTCATAGTGCTCTCCTCCACCACGCCTGTCACACGAGAAAATGCTTCATTAGCCACCGACCGCGTGTAAGCACTAGCACTCTCAAGGTAGCCGATGAGAAGATCCACGAAGATATCTATCGGTATAGGTTCGTCGTCCGCTGGTGGTAGAGCAGTCTGCTTGATTTTGTGCTTTTTAGATGATTTTTGATTTGCGAACATGCGCGATGTTGCGGCGAGACAAGCCTTCGGAGATGTGTCAGCCGTCGACAGGAAAGGTACACAAGTGGAGTATCCGACGGCCGTACCTCGAGGTTCTCAACGCTGCCTTCCTCGCCACATCGACACTGCAGAACCAGGGACGATAGTACGAGTTCGAAGCCTCTCGCAGTCTCTTTTCGTTCGGTGGCCACCTGTTTCACGTAGATCAGACGGACCCCGAACGTGCATTATAATGACACTGACACTGGCCAAGTTCTCCAACTGCTTTTGTGCCTTTCCCAATGCAGTCTGCACCTCCTCGTCCAAGGACACAAGGGGGCTGACGTGCTTGGTATCCTTATCTAATCGCGCCAGTGTCGCTAGGATTTTGGATATCCAGAACTGGCCATCGGACGCGACGCCCACCTCTTTGTACGTCTGGTCACCTTTCTTTATGACGGTGGTTTGACCGGTGAGGTCTGCAAGGCTGCCGAGTAACCTCGTGCGACAGTGGGCATGAAACTCTTCATTGAAAGGCGGGGACGGGAGTACATGGAGCTGAATGGAGGTTAGTGGGGTTCTCCGACATTATAATATTGGATAACGGGCTAACCGCATGTATCGAGCTTGACTCGGATTTCTTGCGAACCGTAAACAGTCCGTTGACAACGTACCAATCGAGGGCAATCTGTATCCACTCGTCGTTTTTTGGAACGGACCCATTACGGACGAGGGCTACAAATTGGTCTGCAATCCACGTTCGTCGAGAATGAATGGCGTCTGTGTCCCTATTTCGCTATTCAGTGCTACATATTAAGATCGCAAGGGAACGTACTCCGTAGAATCTTTTGAAGGGTTCAACTGCTCCAACAAAGACAAAACGTAACTTTTGATGCCATCAGTGTCCATAACCGTTAAAATAGATTCGACCGTTTTGGTCCGTGTCAACTTGTCAAACTGTTGGCTACCATTAATACCAGTAAGCTGAAGGATTAAGGGGAATCCCAATGCCGGATTTTGTTGAACAAACGATTGAATGTGTTTCGCCTGTTATAAAAAGGTCATTCATGTAAGAACTCAAAAGTGCTGTGATTAGCGCACCACATCGAGCGAAATTTTGTGTAGGTAACGATCACTTTTTGACAAGTGGTTTGTCCAGGATCGCATGAGATTTTTGGTGAAGAGCATAGGAAGTTGGTCTGGGCCGACACGTGTCAACGCCTTCTTGAAGACCTGGAAACCCCAGTATTTCCGTTCAGCCGAAGAAGTGGTGGAGAATAAGGATTCTGTCACACACGTCAGATACAGGTCGCAGTAGAGAAGTACTAAGAAAAGCTACCATCGACAACTATGCGGAAGAATTCTCTCAGGGAGCCCTGGGGTGATTGTGTTGAATCTGAAGATGGGAGGAGACGGTCAAATAACATATCCCATATAAAATGTAGTTGCGGATTCCATGAGCCAACACCGGTATTCGAAGACCCGTCCTCGTCTACCGCAGACTCCTGGGAACAGCACCGTTGTCCTCGTCAGCTCACTGAAAGAACAGCATGCGTTAAGAATGCCTACTTTCAGAATCCGCCCTAGTGGCAGAAGGTTTGCAGACGAGAACAGATTTCTACCCTTAAACATAGGCGCGAGTGCACTATCCCAATCATAGTTTGGTATCAAGGGCTGCAACTTAAGTAGCATCGCAAACTTTTCTGGCGTCCAAAGCCCAGATTCGCGCTCTTTTGAGAAGAGATGCTCGGCTGTCGTATCTAACGCCTCCATTTTCCATGGTACAGACGGGGATGCTGCCTGAACCGTGTCGATTGCGAGCCCGATTGTCCACCATGCGCTTTCCCTCAGCCAGGACTTGGCCTCCCCAATCTCAAGTAGTTTCACCAACACCTCCCTGTAGCTTTCTAGGGTGGACACTTGCGAGTGGGCAGAGCCCGAGCTCGGCAGGGGGGTCTGGCGGACGAGTAGACCTGACCGGATCACGGCAGTCAGGCCAAACAGACGAGCAAAGAGGACATCGCGCTCTTCCTGGCCCATCATCGAGCCTTGCTTTTTGGTCGAATCACTGATAAGAGAGACGATTTGCGAACATGTAACTGTGTTTATCCTCGAGAGGAGCTGTAAAAGACATGTAGTGTATCCCGCATACGAAGGAAAGGCGAAACGCACCTCCGTCAAGGCAACACTGAACCCCAGTCTACTGCTCTCTCTCGAACTCGCAAGTCCCCTCACAAGTCTTCGTATCGAATATGACACATCCGGCGAGTTGAGCAAATCGAGTGCATCGCCGCCCTCTTCTGAGTCGGACCCAGTGTCTTTCGGGACATGGCTCAATTGGAACTGTTCGAGGGCACTGATGAGCTTGACGGACGCGTCGATGCGGTCTTTTTTTGATGCCGAAGAGAGATCCCAGAAGAGAGGGAGTGTCGTCGACATTTATTTTTTTATTTTTCTGCTCAGTCGGCAAACCGAATGCAAAAGTTTGTTGTGGACTGTTGTTCCTCTAGGGGCTATTCAACCATATTCAAACGTAGTAGGACAAGATAATGTCAGCTTGGCACTCGGCCCAGTGTTGGCGATGCGACTTGGGCACTAGAAGCGGCTGAGAGTTACAGCGGTGAGGTGTGGTTTCAAGACGATGGCAATATAGTCCTGTGGTCAAGGGCTGCGAGGATATGACAGTCTCTTCGCATCGCATCCTTGATGTTCTCAACTCATTCTTCAAGACGAATCGAAAATGCAATGCAAGATTTTTGGAGAGCACGACGGATCTAACGGACAGCTTAAGTGTTGATCTGGTCCAATACATACCCGACAGCACCGGATTGAACAGAGGATCAGCCAGTCATGACAGCTAACATACAATCCAGAAAGGATATCTGTCAGTAGTAGCACGCACTGATTATTGTACAGCCCGAATTCCTGGAATCATCGCCGACCTTCTTCACTTACTTTGAACCCTTTTGAATCGAAGTAGCTGAGATCAAGCGTTAAAGGCACATTTCAAGGTTATGTGCACACCTCAGACCGAGGAATCTGTGAGTTGATATTTAAGGAAACTGCTATCATGCTCGAAGTGTGTGGCAGTGCCGGTGCATGATGCACCTTCCGACCATCATGTCCTCAGTCCAGGTGTACCCAATGACCCTTCACACCCATCCTACACTTGACGCAATCCACGCGAGGGCCCATCGTAAACCTCTTTTTCCGTTCCACTGGACCAGACGACGACATCGAAGAAATCATACATGTCTTGTTTCCCATAGGAACGGATATATTCGTGTTGTCACCTGATAGTATGATTTGAGATGCATGCCCACTTGCCTGTGGGTGCCGGGGAGGTTGATGCTCGTGGGTATGTACTCCAATCGATGGGACCTCCTGCGACGGTTTAGGATCGCGGAACCCATAATCATTGGCGTGTGTCAGACACGTATCTGCAGAAGGCGTTGCGGGGGAAAAGTATTTCGTTGGAGGATGCACGACACTTCCTGTTGCAGAAGGTAAAGGTGGGGGAAGGGGCGGGGGAGATGACTCTGCTGACGAAGCGGGCGTGGTGACGGTGGTGGTAGTTGGTGTCGGCGTCGGAGCCGGGGTGGGCAGGCTGAACGGCGATAGCGACATATGATGTTCTTCGTAGGTATGTGGTGCCCGTGCCGAGACATGCATAGAATGAAAGTGGCTCCGCGGAGCTGCAGTTGGCCGATGAAGGACGTGTTGCAGTTGATGAGGATGGTGGGGTTGGGATGGGGACTGCAAATCAACAACCTATGTCACCGATATTAATCGTCATCATGAATGTACTCCTCCGAACCATGACAGCCCCGGTTTGTGCGCGCGAGTAAAGACACAACGTACCATACTCTCACCATAAACACCATCGCTCTGGTCCCGAGTTGCGTCTCCGCCATTCCCTGCACACACACTAAGCTCCCCTGTTTGCCGCACCCAGTCGTCCGGTCCCTCCTCTCTTGGATGCTGTGCCAGACGCCGATGTTCGTGGACCTGGTCAAGGAAGCGATGTGGTACAGACAAGGGCTGCGGGTGCTGCAGATCCAGAAGGTGGGGCAAATGGCATGCTGCATTGTTCGCATCCCCTGCAAGTGAAATTCGTTTCTGCCCAGGAGGTAAACGTTACTCGATGCCACACGGTCGCACGGAAGAGAGAGAGAGGACGAACAGCCTGTCTCTCTATTGTAGGTGACCCAGGCCCAGGCGACCTCGCTCTCTTCGTACCCATACCGGTACCTGTGTTCAGACTTGTCGCGCATCGAGCCACAGCAGCAGAATGAAGAAATGAGGGACAAACGGCAGGAGGCGTTGGAGGAGAATGCATGTCTATTTCATCCATTCTGTGAGAGCTCCGTATGTTTTTAGCAGCGAGTACAGTTGATTAGCTCATAAGGTAGCACACGAGGAATTTGTGTCTTTACAGCCTGTGTGGTATGCTCGCGTACTTAAATACTCTGTCGGAAAAATCATAAATTACATAATTCACATTCTCGTAATTTCTGTGTCCCAATAAACTTCAAGATATTATGTTCGACATTCATGTTCGACCTCACTGCGGAAAGCCGTGTGCACTTGTAAATGAGTAGGTGATAGACGACCTTTCAATCGGGGAGCTCAGAGTCGTTGCTTTTGGTCATATGGACGCACTTAGCATAATCGATTTTTCTTTCCATAGAGATCTCTACATTATGTAATTATGAAGCGCGCAGCGAAGCTGTGAAAGAACTCCCAACTTAGCGGAGTGGAAGTCATAGCTTGCTGATTGTCTTTTTGGCCCTTGCCTATCCTCATTTCATGCGGCGATAATTCATCAGGCTTCGAGGTACAGATTGGGTACGGAGCAGACATCTACATAACCCAGCTGGTATACAGTCATGGTATACATGGCCTCTGTCTAGTGAGCACAAGTCTACATCGACAACAAAGACACATTCAGTACAGCAAAAGCTATCATCGAACAAGATCAAGGGAACGACGGAGTGGGGGAACAAAAAAAACGGTCAATAGAATGCAGCAAAAACCCACGGAGCCTGTCCCAGGTCAGTCTGGCCGTTTACGCTTTGCCAGGCAACTTCATCTGCCCCCTGGGCAACCTTGGCTCGCCCTCGGCGTAAGGTTCGCCAGTCTCCTCCCTCAACAAATCATTCAGCCATGCTCCGTGAGGCTGGATCTTGATACCTCGGCTGTACATGACCGCCAGGTACATCCAGGCTGCTGCGTTGCCCACAGTGCCGACTTCATCCGACACATGCGTAGCTGCGTATGTACTCATGCGCTCGTACAGATCCGCATCCGTGTAAAGATCGAACAGATGTTTCGCCACGGCGTGGTTGTCACCAACCTCGGTGAGGTAACCAGACTTGCCATGCTCAATTTGGAGGGGGATACCACCCGTGCGGGAAGCGACGATGGGGACACCAGCGTGCAGCGCCTCGGAGACTTTGACTTCGAAGCCCTCGCGGAGGGAGAGCTGCATGGCGATCTTCGCGTTGGCCAGCAGTGCGTTCAGGACTGTTGAGGTGAGGTGAGCTTTTCAACCCAGTAATTACAGAAAGAAAAACTCACGTTGATCGCTGGGCGGCACCCTCATCACGACGATGTCCTTGGCATAGTACTTGTAATCGTCCGAGTTGATGAGGTTCATGACCTGGTCGTAGATGATACTGGCGTCCGGGTCGTCGACGGCACCGTGTCCACAGATCAGGAGCTGGGGCATGTCATCCTCACTGGCAACTTTCCCAGAAGACTTCAACATCTGGCGGAAACGCGTGTACGAGTTGATGACGTTGGGGATACCCTTGGCGGGATCGAACCGAGCAACCTGGACGACGTAGTCGCGAACAGGCCACTTGAGCTCGGTCATCTTTTCCTTGACACACAGACTACGGAACTCGTTCATGTAGAATTGAGAGTCCCATGGGTTGAGGTGCTTGTTGAGACCATCAAGCCTGCAAGGTAACCTGTCAGAATCTACGCAAAGCATTCGGTGACAATCGCGACGCACCAGTCCGTAGCGGCACCGAGCAAGGTCAGTTTTTCAATTGGCACATCGCTGGGGACAAATTTGCTGACGGGGTGACTAATGAACAGGTCGGCCAACTTGATGTTCTTCCACAGGTACTCCCAGACTTCCTCTTGAGGGGATCCTTTTTGGTGGACGAGATCACTGCGGATCTCGATGTGCGAGCGATAGACGATGGGGAGCTCGGGGCGAACTTTCTTAATGAGGGGGATCAAACCAGGCATCTGCGGGTCGTCTGCGGCCGAAGTCAGTCAATGCCAAGTAAATTGACGAAGACGCTAACCAATGAAGGCAACATCCACCCCGCCGGGTGCGAGGGGACCGCCCTCGGCAGTCCATCTCAGACCGTTCTTGAGAATCCAAGCGTCGAATTGGTCTTTAGCTTCTTGGGTCAAGCGAAGGTCAGGAGCGGCGACGCCTTGGAGAATGTTGTGGTTGTTCTTTGTTGTCCGGAAGACGCTCGGCGACGGATTAGGCACATACCTATTACGTAGTCACGCAGGGACATCAAATGAATTCCGAAAGTAAGTCGCAAAATCAGTATAGGCGATGTGATAGTGCGCACCAAGCGGCGTCGACATCCAGTGCAGACAGGAACCTGATCAAAGCGTGCCGCATCTTAACAAGGGTGAGAGAATGCGCCACACGGAAAAACAGAGAACACCCACAAGAGCGACTCCTCCTGTGTGAGAAGGAGCCGTGAGCCAGTATGAAATGAGGATAAATTCGGAAATACGCACCTCCTTGAGGGGTGGACGAGAAGAAGCCAATCTTGATTTTTTTCTCACGTAGTTCATCGGCAAGCTTGATGACTGCGTTCCACGTTCCCTTTCCGACGGATTTTCTATATACATCGAGGTCGTCTATGAGGTGAATTTTTCCACCGGCGTCAACGGTGACCTGGTTGCGGGGACCGATGGTGAGGCGAGGGTTGTTGTTGGGTCCGTAGTACATGAGACATTTGCGTGCCGCAGAGTCGGCTTGCTCGTCGAGAGTGCGGGGTATGGGGAGCTTGGTGCCGACGGACACCTGGAGGGTGTTTTGATCCATAAGTGGGGATGGGTCTACGTATACGGTGGGTGTATCAGTGCCAGATGGGACATATGAGCCAGTAGTGGAGGAGATGCGGTGCTTGACATTGGGGCGGGTGAGTGAGTCGGTGTGGAAGGATTTGATGTTGAAGACAATGGGCACGACATCGAGCTCAAGCCAGAGCCTCGTGCATAGATTGGGACACTGGATGAGATGGATGAGAACCAACGGGTATGCTATAGCAACGGGGCACTCATACCTCTTTCAAGAGACTGAGGGTGACACCAGCACCGAGGAACTTGCAGAGATGCTCCTCTGAGAACTTGTTGAATGTGTTGATGATATGGTTTTCGATCTCGGAGGCATTCTTGGTGGGGTCATTGAGGTTGTATGGGACCGTGGCGGAGGAGAAGTCGGTGTTGTAGACCGAGTCGTGGACGGAGATGGCGACTTCAAAGGCCTTTCCTCCATTGACGAGGGCTCCAGCGATACCGGCCCACATAGGCTATTGAGAGATCAGAGAGAGGACGATGGCGCGATGATCAATATTCACGGTGAGACTGGCATATGCCCTTACGACGGGCTTAGTGCCCGTTGAGCTGGAGAGCCTTCGCCTGGCTGCGGTCGAGCTCTTTGACTGGAATTCGGCTGGGGGAGACATGGTAGCAGGATGAGATGGGGAAGGGCCAGTCAAGGGCTGGTATTTATAGTGGAATGCGGGGACGTAAATTATCAACCAGGGATGTCCGGGGTCTCGCCACGTGACCATCTTGGTTTCATGACACGATGGCCTGCCCAGAGTGCGGAGGAGAGTTCGTCCTCGACGAGCAGCTCTGCTCGGCCATCTGCACCCACTGTGGACATCTCAATGACCCAGCACAGACCCTCTTAGCAGACCACATCGACTACTCGAACACCGGCTACCATCCGCTCGGTCGCAGTCGCAGAGGATGGCACCAGTCAAAGGAAGACCGCAACAAGAAGAACATGGCAAGTCACTAGTCCCTGGTTTTTCTCACTGTTCAACTCATTTGACTTAGGTCGCCATGTCTGCCTTCATCGCATCGGTTCTCGCTAAGTTAAACCACCCCGGTCTATCCCCTCGCGCCCACGCCATATTCACACACGCAATGTCCACTGGTCGATACAGATGGGGCCGAAAAGCTAATCTCATAGCGGGTGCATCCATTGCCATCGCACTTCGCGAGTCAAACAAGTCCGATTCACTGCGCGATATCGCATTCCTTCTCGACGACTCGCACCTGTCCCTATCGCGCGCCTTCCAGTCCGTCGTATCCCTTCTCAACTTCTCACTCACTCCGACAGACCCATCGGTCCATTTTCCGTCCTTGCAGACGCATCTCCTCACGCTTATCCACTCTGATTCCACCTCATCGCTTCCCGCGGATCTGCGCACCACGCTATCTTCCCTCTCTTTTCCCGCCGCTGTTCGCACAGCAACATCCATTGCAGGTATCATCACCGCACACGAGCCGACACTTGCCATAACACGGCTTCCCACACCCCCGACCGCATGTGCGTTGTTCATCCTCGGACTCGAAGCAGAAACACGCACATCTCTTCCACATGTAAGTGACCTCGCAGGCGCACTTGCAGCTCGGTTTGGCCTCGCGGGTGGTGTCGTCTCGTCGCGGTACAAATCTCTTTACGACACAATCGAAGAATGGATTCGCGAAGTACCTTGGCTCGATCAAGCTACCCAACCCAAGTCCCGTGGCGCGCGTCCCAAGCTGTCAAAACGCGCCCTCGTTGCAAAGGGTATCAAAGATATCATACGTGCCAAGGAAGAGATATGGAAGAAGCACATGCAAGCACAGCACAAGATTAGCTTGATATTTGAACCTGACTTGGGCGAAAATGCCTCGGGAGCCACATCACGACACCGTGAAGGCGGGTCCAATGATGATTTACAATGTACGGGCGAATCGTCGCCGTCATTATCAGCGGCGGTCGGAGCTAAACGCCGTAAAACCACCCATGGAAGCCCATATGAAGCCTATCGGCTCCTATTAAATCCTCTCTCGCCATCATCTCCCAGATCGCGGACCGGAACACACGACCTTGACGTAGACGTATCCCTCGCAACTGATTTGTTAACACGTCCAAGCGCCGCAGAAGAAGAAAATCGGCGACAAGGAGTTCCCCCGACGCGTCTTCAGCTTCTTGCTGCATCCCGAGGAGGAAGCTCGCCCTCGGACATCGCCGATGACGAGTTGTTCGAACTTGGCGAGCTAGAGGGGCTTCTTCGGAGCGACACAGAACGTGATGTACTTGTTCCCCTATTCGAGCTGAATTGGGGCTCTTTGGCTCAGGATCATGCACAAGATGGTCACTTGGCGGAAGGTATCGTCCCAAAGCGGAACAAGAAACCTGGTCAGACTGAATCCAGGCGCGGTGCGAAACGTGTCAACATGGATGTATTAGATCGCATACTCCAACGAGGAACAGAAGCTTCCCTGTCTGATACCGATTCAGATTCCAGTTCAGACAAGACCAATGAATATACATGTCCATCCGACTTATTCGGCGAAGGCACGTCGTTGCTGACCCCTATCAGACCAAGGTCTGGGCGTGGTCCCTCGCCAACCGGAGAAAGGCGACAGCAAGAGAATGCGGATGCCCCTCCTGAGATAATCGAAGATTGGCGGCCTCTGTCGCCGGGACCCGAGTCTGAGTGCGGATTTTGGCGATTTGGCGATATGGCCAGTGCTGGAGACGAATGTAGGTACGAGGAGTGGTGAGCGGTTAGATGGCTCTATCAATAACACGTATCTTTTTTCGGGGACTGTGAGCACTGGCTAGTATTAATATGCTCCTGCAACGTCGGCACCCAATTACAAAAGCACGCTACCCTCTCTTGATATGACCACTTTGACTGAACGCGTTTTCCGGTGATAGAAGCTATATGTTTAGGCATCAACGAGAAGAAACACCAATGCAGCTGTGTATAGCCTACGACGCTTAACCGCGTTTCGCGTTCTTCGCGTGTTTCATCATTCACCCTTTCTTTGATTTTGATTGATGCGTCCGACTGCCTTCACATCCTTGGAAGCTCATTCAGGCTGGAGGGCGTCTTCTCGGTAATACCTTCCTGCTTCCCTTCTAAGTTGAGTGACAAATGGGTAAAGTCAAACCGTTCCCGGTACTTCATGTTCGGATGTATATTCATTTATAATTACATGTGGAGGTGTCCGTGGTCCTGCCTCCTTTCTATTTTCGAGTCTGCACATCATATTCGGCCCCATCTGATTGGGGATCACCCCTAGTCTTGGTACGCCATTGGATGCACTGATGGATGATGCAAATGTGAGTACCTCACTAGTGGAACACCTGCCATGTATGTATATATCCGTATATAACATGACACCGACATCGGCGTTCAATATTCATACAAGTGGCTCTCGGACGTGCTTCTGTGGAAATCCAGCGCTTGTCGAATGTCTTATCTATAGAACGTGCACCCACATACCCATATCAAAATGTAATAAAATGCTCAGATAGTGGTACGCAGCGATGGGGTGGATTATCGACTCTAATGACTTTCTCATGGTGTGTTCTATAAGCTGTCAATAACGTGTCACTAGCCAACGTATGCCAATGTATCAGGTCGGCAGTCCAAACTCACAATGGCTTAGTCGCCCCCGCTTTCCCCCACTCCCTGAACCTCAATAATATATCGAGAGAGGAGGAGAGCCACAATTGTCACATCACAATGGCGTCACGTCTAGTCCAGTGACAGTTCCGTTCGGCCCAGGAACGAATGCCTTGGGAATAGCTGCCGGACGGTGTCATTATTCCCAGGGGGGGCCCTGTGTATGTGTGTGACTCTTAATAACAAGCATACGAACGTTTCCCTCTCCGTCGCTGGCAAGTCATGAGCGCGATTGGTACCCCCACTAGTGGTGTCGACCCTGAGATGCCCAGACAGCGCGTGCGCAAGAAAAGGGTGCACATGTCGTCCAATAGTGCTGTGTCCGATCCGTACGCCTGTCAGGGATTCACGGGTCGCACCAACGCACGCCATGTGCACGCGCACATGTGCCAGCGACGTGTATTAGCTTGTATTAGTCAGGTTCAGCTGGGACCGGATGCGACAGTATCGTGCGAGACTTGCGTATTCTGGGTGTGATGGTAAGTGGTAAGACATGAACGAGACGTGATATAATGGTGTCACCCAGAGACAGGTACATGCCGTCTCGTGCTTATATATAGCCCGTGGATATAAACAATCGTGGAGTTCCAGGGCTTTCCGGTCGTGTCGGTATACCAACGTACCCAAGGGCAAGTGACAGGGTGATCGACGGGTACAGGAACGAAGGGAGGCCAGTGGCATGGACACAGACACAAGGGATTTATGGGACAGAGTACGGTACTGCCTCGATTTCTTAAATTCAGGGGAGAGACAATCCCATCGGCCTGTCTTGTAGACACAAGTACAAGGAGGTCAGTGGGTATGTCATCATCGATTAGCAAGAATAATATCATACCAGAGAACTCTTTCCAGGCTCTCAGAAAGCTATCAATGCCATACCGGCTCTTTAACTCAGTCACCACGCCACTTCCTATCATATCGAGGACTGGTACATGGTCTCGGGAGTACCGCAGTTTCGGCAGCACTTTGCAGCAAGATCCGAGGGAGCGTTCGTCTTTCCTGTTTTCATCAGAGTGGGGGACGAAACGCTTTTACGATACGAGCAAATCAGGGCATTTCTGCGAGGTGTAGTATTGGACTTGGGGGTGGTGCCGTCCACGTTGTCAAGAATAAAGGTTAAAGGCTCTCCAATATTTGCCCGCTTCGATGACAATTAAAAACGCGCTACTCAGCTCATTGGTGTCGCAGGTATCTTGAAGTGACCGTATCATTACAAGGAGAAGGACGTTATCGTGGTTACGGTACCATGGCCCTGGCACCTTTGACCCCGTTAATGTCCTTCCCCTCCGGCAGTCGTTTGTCCCTGCTCTGTTCCACCCTCCCAGCGAAGTTGTGGTGGTTAGCACATTACGAAGGATGGAACTGGGATGGAACCAGGCTTTGCGGTTTTTCACCTTAGTCACGACTCACGATTTCCTTCGTTCCAACTGAGGCCCGTGATATTATGTAAACTGGCCAACATGCGATTCATAAGTTCGACTCCCAAAGCACGGAAAATACAAGCTGAAAGTCTTGGAATTTTTTACACATGCGCTAATCACCCATAGGAACTTTCCCCTTTCTATTATGGGGTCATTATAATCAGATGAAGGTGGCTTTTCGATATCCCAGAACCCTTGTCAAGCAAGGGAATCTAACATATAAACACAATCATACCAGTTTCGCCTTCCATCTCGCTGAAACTTACCGAGATCACACCACAACTTGATCGGTGCGCAGTCGCCCGCTTTTGTGATGGGCTTATATTATACGTCCGATAGACGAAGTTCAAGGAGCCCCAACTCCTTTCTATATAAACCCCTATCCATTGCAGTGCTGGGCTGCCATAGGGACGTCGAACCCCTTGGGAAACACCTGCCGGACATTGATATTGATTCGTGCATCCTTCAGGTACAAGCTATAAGGTTCCCATGCTTTTTCCTTGACTGCGATCTTGTCATCACCGGGTCGAGAAGCCGAGGCCGAAGTCACAGCGTGATAGTAAGCATCTTTGCACTGACACTCGGCAACGCCTTTACACTCGGCTGATCGTGTGCAGGGTTGCTCATCAAGTGGGTGGGAAAAGTGGTCAGGGAGGGTGTTCTCTAGTATCCGTGGGACACCTGTCCGTCCAGACAAAGTGTATATGTCATGTTGGGTTACTATGGGATAGAGGAATGCACGGTTAGACGTACCGTGGTATGCGCGTCGACACGCTGGCCCAGACATGATAACGACATCGCCAGACCGGAGGAGGATAGGAACAGGCTCAACATCTCGCGTGAGCCCACCGATGAGGAAGATGGCGGCATTGCCCAGGCTGTAAGATGGTCAAACAATACACGATGCTGCGCCAATGGAGAGAAACGAAGCGGACTCACGAGATGGATACAAGGGGCGAAGTCGCGCACACCTCGGAGCGATCGACGTGCGCCATGAGTGTGTCCTGTGTGTTTCAAAGGGTCAGTCAAGAGAACTAGATTGACCGGGTGCGTCGGTTCTTGCTTACCTTGATCTGGTAGAAATTCACAATCCCTGCATCAGGTTCTACGTGCACAAGAAGGGGTCAAGGATGGCACATCACTCCGGAAGGAAGGCTATACCGTATGTCTCATCCCACGATCGCCAATCATCGTCTCCCCACTCCTCTCTCCTAGTACCGTCACCCTCTGCCTCTCCAAATACCCTCTCCCACGGCACTGAACTCACCGCATGCCTACACAGGTCCCTGACCCGCTTATCGACGTGTCCCTTTCCCTTTGAAAAATCATACTGCTTCGTTCCCCAGTGATACGACCATCCGATGTTTGCCCAACGCAGCTTCGGGACGAGCTCGGAGGGCGTGGATTCGGGCACAGTTGGAGACGGGTCTGGTGGTGGTTTCGGCAGGGCCTGGAGGGTGTCCAGGTTTGTGGCGTCCGCGGCGTCATTGGCGATCAGTACGCGTGGACCCGGGGTCGAAGAAGCTGTTGTAGTTCCGGTAGCGCACTCCGATGCTTTGGGTATGATTAGGGGTACTTGTGCGTCGGTCGAAAGGGAAGAGAGGTGGGCATTCCAGAGACCTCCTGGTGGAAGAACGTAGTGCGCGTCGAGATTGGTCTCGTTTGGATGACGTGCATGATCGCGGAGTGCCCATTGCACCAGGGTATGTTGTATTAGGGGGCATAAGAAAGAGGGTAAAAGTACGAGACCTGTATCGAGTCAACAATCTGATTGTACAAATATCATGGTTCGCACCTGGTACAGCATCCACGGTATATACTCCAGTTCCCTCGGATGACGTTCCAATGCGCGTCGCTCGCGTCCTACAGGCCTCCGAGTCAATGGCAAGATCCAGCACAGTACTCAGATCAGGAGGTGGAAACCGCGCCTTGTATTTCTTCTCTGCGGCTCTGAACGGTGTCCATGTCGCATCCACGTCGCTATTCCTGTTCTTCGTAGTCTTGATGTGCTGCCTACGTGCTTTCTTGAATGCTTGATCCATATTCGCTGCAAACACACACAAACACGTCGGCGTGCGTTTTTGCGAAGCCGACGAGTTTCGTATTCCATGCTTGCATCGACTTCCAATGTCTGTATGGCTGCCTCGTACGCAGCACCAGAAGGCGATTCTGCTCGCATCGATTAGCCAACGCACCCGCTTCGCATCCACGCTTGCACTCCGTCGACACCAAATCACCGCTCGTGCGACACTGCCGGGGATATGTGCAGGTACCCGATTCGAGTCTACCGCAGCTCAGTCGACCCCGCACGATCCAAAGCCATCCCCGCCTGCACCCAAGGAAGACGCACCTCTGCTCTCGCGAGCATGGAAGAAGGTCAAACACGAGGCACAGCACTACTGGCATGGATCAAAGCTACTCGTCTCTGAAGTCCGCATTTCATCGAGGCTGCAATGGAAGATTCTCCATGGGGACAGTCTTACTAGGAGAGAACGGAGGCAGGTGCGTGTTTTTCGTTCATACGGGTTGGATAGACCAATGAACGGTTGCGTGTATCTAGTTGAGACGAACCACGCAAGACTTGCTCAGGCTCGTCCCGTTCGCCGTGTTCATCATCGTACCTTTCATGGAACTGCTACTCCCCGTGGCACTGAAGCTATTCCCCAACATGCTCCCGTCTACATTCGAGGACAAATTCGCAGCTGTAAGCCGTCCCATCTATTTACGCACGCGCCCTATGATATTCATCCGCGTTACCAACAGGAAGAAAAGCAACGCAAACTGCTCCGCGTCCGTCTAGAAATGGCCAAATTCCTTCAAGAAACACTCCGCGAATCTGGACTCAAGGCAAACGCACACATAGTCGGTTCAGACGCATTCAAAGAGTTCTTCCTCAAGGTTCGTTCAACAGGCGAATCGCCATCTGCGCAGGACGTCATCAACGTCGCCAAACTCTTTGACGACGATCTCACATTGGACAATCTCTCCCGTCCACAACTCGTATCCATGTGTCGGTACATGTGCATCAATGCATTCGGAACGGACAACTTCCTCAGGGGTGCAATTCGCTCCCGTCTCACCAATCTCCGCAGGGACGATCAAGCAATCGATACGGAAGGTGTCGATTCGCTGTCATTCTCGGAACTGCTGGGAGCGTGCCAGTCGAGGGGAATTCGCACGACTGGTGTGTTTCCTGCCAGACTACGTGATGAGCTGTCAACATGGATCAATCTGCACTTGCACAACCGCGTCTCGGGCGTGCTTCTCATCCTTGCACGTGCATTCCACTTTGACAGGAAGCCAGGTGAGGACGAGGATGGCAAGACAACTGTCATTAAGAGTATTGAAAGCGTCTTGAGTGGGCTGCCTGATAACTTGGTCGGTTTCCAATTGGTTATCGCCGTGCACCGTTTGCTCACGTGTTTATTTTGACTAGCTCAACGAAGCCGAGCTCGAGGTTGACTCGGACAATGCAAGCTACAAGCAGAAACTTGACGTGCTGCAACAGCAGGAAGAGCTCATCGAAGACGAAGAGGAGCAGGAACAGAAGGCGGAGGATGCCCGGCGTGCCAAACGTGAGGCACACGAGCAGGAAACACGTACTGCCCGTTCTCTCCTTCCTGACAGCGAGGTATGCATGCAAATGGCTCATATTTAGCAAACGCTGACCTGCGCCTTAGCTCCAACCTGAGACCGTGCCCGAAGAGAATGCCCGTATGACGAACGAGCAGCTCAATGAGCTGGGCGAAGCACTTTGTGTCATGTCCGCCAAATCCAGCGTCCTTAAAGAACGCGATGAGCTCCGCGCACTTATGGAGGAGAACCTCCAAGGAGATGAGGTAACCCCACTTTCACATATCATCGTGCCACACGGCTCATTCAATCATTTCGTTAGGACCCGAAATCACCTTCTGGCGCACTGACGAAGCGCATCCGGTCGATGCTCACCAAGGTTGACGCTCACCTACAAGAATATGACGCTCGCGTGGGCAGTTCTCTTCAGATGATCTCTGCGGATGCACAGGGTCGTATTTCAGTCGAGGATCTCGAGAAGGCACTCACCGTGATCAAGCACCGCCCCGACGACGAGGTCATCCAGGCCGTTATCCAGAAACTCGACGTCGATCAGGACGGGTACGTCGAGCTCGAACATGTCCTAGGGCTCATCAGGGAGGAAGGACTGGGTAAGTTGATCTGCTCGTCTGTGGAGTGCATGTGTGTGAGTGGGTGCTAATGGCGTGATTCTCCGCGCGGCAGGTATCGAGGTGGACGACGAGGCGCGAACGATTATCGGACAGGGCAAGGAGCTCAAGAAGGACTCGAGACCCCGAAAAGAGGACATCGTCCAAGAGTAACAACTTACATATCACATATTTACACGCATACAACCTTTTAGATCTGCATCAATAATACATCTCATCTCAAAGAATCGTGTGGGTGGGTATGGAATGGTATTACTTGGGTTGGCGCGAGTTGGGGTACCGTTACAGAAATGTTGACCTGCTATGGGGGAACAAGGGGAGGGGGAACTATCGACAATATGGAAGGTGTGCCCAAGAAAAGGATGCAGTTGGAGAAAGAAAGACGTAAATCATGGCTCCATGGGAAGGAGCAAGAGGGGCTACTATACCCGAGAAAGGTGAACGAAGTCTGCACAAATCCGAGTCTATCGCATCATCCATCCGAGCAGCCTGGCCCCTGTTCATTAAACGCCACAACAACAGACAGAATTAGGACGGGGGTATCGGAGCCGACCGTTTTGATATAGGGACTTGAGCAGGTGCGTGAGTCTCTTCCAAAGGTTTTTCTTGCAGGTATGTCGGGTCTTCATCGTCTATGTCGGATACTTCGGCCCACCACCTTCCAGCTTGGAGAATGAGAACGCCGGTGAGAGCAACGCTGCATACGAGGTGACGCGATGCAAGTTCGAGGGTGGGCGATCGCAGCGAGTGTGGGAATGGCTCGGCGACAGTGTGATGTGGCAGTTGTGAGAACTTGGCGACTACACCTTGAGACGCCGGTGTCGGAGGAGGGAGTGAGAAGACAACACGGAGATCCGTCAGTAAGGAAGATAATGTGGAGGAGCACGAACACGGATGGGATGAAAACGAGACGCACTGGGGATGACAGAGTAGGGGTACATGATCACGGTCGTGAAGTAGAGCACTGCAATAAGGGGCGAGTGTCAGTCGTGTGCGTGCCAGAAGCTGCGCGCGTGCGGCAGGCTGATTGATTGTGGTAGGGTTTGCTTACCTATGCTGCCGCCGTCGAACATGAGGTTCCCTGCCTCGCCATCGCTGAGGCTCCAGAAGATGGTCGCGCCGCCGAGGACGATGATGGTATAGATGACATACAAGAGCTCGGCTTGGCCCCTCGTGAGAATGGAGTAGTAGCGCGCTGCTATCCAGAGGTGCTCATCTGTCACGGGAGACTTCCAGAGCGTGAGCGAGTCTGCAATCCAGTGTGTAAACAGGCAGCCTGCACGAGAATGCGTGTGCGTGTGCACATACTTCCAGTCAGCACGCGAGCTTATCGAAAGTGCGAAAACCGGACGCACCGATGAGAAAAGACGTCGCAGACACGACGATTGCAGCTCGTACGCCCATTGCTGTCGTCGTCGTTGAAGAAGAAAGAGGGAAAGGCGCGTTTGAAGACTCGAAACTTGGACTGACCCGACTAAAAATCACAAGACTCGGACATGCCCTTTTTTGGACAAGTCAGTTTTGCTTCCTTCTCGGGACTAGCGACCTTTTGGGCTGCCGAACATATCCGATCCTTCTGACAAGTCTGAGAGATCAGTGATGCAGGTTATGCACGCTCTTCGTGTTCGGGCTTTGCGGACTCCAGGCAAGCGTCTGCTATCAACACAACCACGGCCATGGTTTGTCGACCCAGAGCCGGCCCTGTCTGTGAGACAGATGCCGCCCCATCTCGCACCGAACACTCATCAGCTCCCTGCAAGCCTCCCTGATCCTATCCGACATCTCTACGCGAAAATCAGCCAGTCCCCGCTGCTGGAACCTTCCTTTCTGGATGTGCAAGAGCCTGTTTCGCCACCGCCTGGACCCCCACTGCCGAGGCGCGCACCCCACGGGCGCAGAAGACGGGGAGGGACGTACCACGGGGAAGGCATCGAGGAGAATCAGGGAGGAGTATGGGACTGGTTCGTTTTAGCGCAGGTGAGGACTTTGGACATCTCTCTGTCATCTTGGATTGATCGTAGAGCTTTAAAGGTGAAAGACGGCACTGAAAACCGCGGCTCAATCGAAGCTGTTGTGCGATTAGTGCGGAAGACGGTAAGTCTTGTTCGTCGCGTTGTCACAGCCACTTAGAGTTTCACCCAGCTGCTCACTATGGACCCGCCAGTGCTGCTTCCTCCGAACTCCAAAAGACGGGGGTATAATGGCTGGGCTATGATCGATGCAGGCAATTTTGCGGTCCATGTACTTAGTCGAGACGCGAGGCAAAAGTATTTCGAGAATATAAATCAGTGGTGATAATCTCTACCCCTGGATATCCTACGTTACTAGCTTGTTTAGAAGTAGCAGAATGGCACGTCATAATATCTTATTCGTCGACATCCCAGGCATCATGGGATCGTAACATTTGCCACCGACGGAACATATGTTTGACTCAAGTATTCACATGGAGCCATAATACTGGTGGTATACCTTGCTTTCTTGTGTCATCTGGCCAGAAATTCCCATATGCACACTGACCAGCCTAGTTAATTAGTGAATATGCAGGACATTCATCCTATGACAACAGTCTATTTAAGTAAGCAAAAAATTTCAACCACTGGATGGTACTTGTCCTAGGGAGCTAACTGTGGTCCCGGGCCACGGTTAGCTCCCTAGTACAAGCACCACGTGCATTTCAAGTGGGTTGCATCAGCCGGGAGTCGAACCCGGAGCTAGGCCATGGGAAGACCCAATGTTACCGCTACACCACTAATGCTATGCATACAGGGGTTCGTCGTCTGAATACGGTTGCTGAAGTCAACAGCTTTCGACGCTACTCGTGGTCATCAATGAATGAATATTATGACAGCATGAGACCAAGAAAGGAGGAATATACCACATTATTCTGACGGAATGAATTTATGAATGTATATGTAGACAAGGGGTACACTTACTTGGTTCATGATATGTTCGATGAATAGTCAGGAGTTCGGAAACCAGTGCTCCACGTCCCATACAACCTCTCCGTTTGGGTCCAAGTACGAGTACTGCGATACCCTTCCATACCTACGTTGGCCGTCCCGTTCGTGGGGAATCATGGCACTCAGAACTTGGCAGAGCAATAGGATGCGTACTAGGCGCGGACTTCGTTCGCTCCGAGCCTGGACCAGGTAGTCAACATCGCTGCGCCTTGGGAGTCTTGGAACCTACAGGAATGGAGAAAGCGATTGGCTGGCGGATGGGATTAAATAGTAGGCTGTGGTCGAAAATCCTTGGGTGGCTTTATGGTTGAGTTTGAAGAACGCCAATATATTCACTGGCACGAACCTATATTGACCTAATTAGCCGGTCAGGGAAAGCATAGTCAGAGGCCACCACTGTAAACCAGTTTGTGTAACTCCGCATACTTTCTTTAGGTAGGGGCGCGACTGCCTATCGTCTCCCCCATAGCCCACTAAGCAGACCGAAGGATCAAAGAAAGGTGATCATTCCTTCTTTCCTGAAGAGTGAAGACATTTTCCCAATGACTCTTTGTTTGCTTTCAGGGTGAATTTGGCACTTCACATTTACACAGAGAACACCAACAGGAAAAAAGAGAAGATATGACAGCGCGACTCGGAGGTAGGGACAGTAGGGCCACATGTAAGTATACATGGTGCTCAGCGACAAGCAGATCGGTTAAGCCGTTCAAAATGAACGTCATTACCAACTGATACATCACACACAGCCTTTGAAGCCTACTGACTTGCGTGTCCTGGCAGGTGATGGATGCACAAGGAACATGTAAGCAATATTGACACACCAGTGGAATAGCAACCTTATAAGTGCAGGATGGGGCGACTACCATGCATCTCAGATTCTCATCATAGAACACGATGAAGGTGCTCGTTATCGGCGGATCAAGAAACATAGGCTACTTCTCAGCCCTCAGGCTACTTGGTGAGTCACAATAACGAGTATACGATCTGCAACTCTGAATATGCCCTAGATTCGGGGGCTACTGTCACATTTCTGTTAAGGAAACCCCAGATATTCGACAACGATGAAAGTATTCAGAAGTATGTCAGAGATGGAAAGGCGCGGCTGGTCACAGGAGATGCCCTCGTCAAAGACGATGTCAGGAGGGCATGGGCTGAAGCTTCCATTGGTGACGATGGTAACCCTGTTGGACTGCTCCTATTCACTCTCGGTAAGCTAGGATTTTGTTTCACGTATTCCGCTATGAACTGAGTTGTCTAGGTGCAAGCAGTGGGAAGTACCACATCACCAAAGGTTTTCTTACCTCACCGCCAAACCTCGTAACCCAGTCAATGCTCAACGTCTTGGAGACACTTCCCCCTTCGCAGCCAAATATTATCACCATATCCTCCACTGGCGTGACCGCTGCTTCTCGCAAAGCACTCCCTTTGTTCCGTTGGGCATTGTATGGCTACCTCATCCCCCAGCCACACAGGGACAAACGTGGAGCAGAACAGATTTATGCCCACATTGCTGGTTTGCCCTGGGACACTAGAGACAGCGTCGGCACAGAAATCCTTGAGGAGAACTGGATGGCTCGTGTTCCATCCGAGGGCCAATACAAGAACCTTGTTGTTATACGCCCCGCGATGCTCACAGACGGTCCTTCTCTAGCAGACAAACACCCAGAAAAGCAGGCATATCGCGTCCAAGACGGTGACCTGAGCAGTGCACACACTGTGTCCCGAAGAGATGTTGCGCATTTTCTGGTTGAAAAGGTGGTTAAACACTGGGACGAATGGGCCGGAAGGCGTGTCAGCATTGCATACTAGCACAGGAGTTGGCACCTCGACACCAGAAGCACAACGTGTAGTACGCTACATATATCCTATTGAACCATACTATGAATGCGAGGTAATTTTGTAATATCCAAATTCAACTAGTCAAGTTGTTCAGATATGCGCCGTTGTTGGCGCGATTTGTGTAGATCATCGTCTTTGTCCAACCACAACCGCCTCGGGTTGCACCTAAATGCAATCATGACAATTCCCGAGATTGTGTCAGGATTCACAGTCATTCCAGTTGCATACTCTCATTCGACCCATATCATATACGCTCGGGAACATCGGTCGTCCAAGTCCACAAATTCAGCGTTTCCATCAGGCAGGACCCTCTTCCTCGTCAACATTCCAATCGATGCTACAGACCGTGAACTGTCTCTTTTCTTCAAACATGCCGGCACCATAGAACGGGTAATATTCAATCAATGTGAACAAGGAGATCCAGTGATGCAGGAAGATGCTTCAAGTAGCAGTGATGAGGACGAGGATGGCGCAGGCTCATCCATGGAGGTGGATGGCTCCGAGACCAACAACACGCAACCTCGAAAAGGCCGCAAAGGTAAAAAAGACAAGAAGGATGAACCTACTCCCCCTTCTGTCGTTCCCCTACCTACAGTACCCCTACGGACACTCCGCAAAACTGGCACAGTCGCACACATTATTTTCCTTGACTCGTCATCACTTGCCAATGCGCTCTCGCCTGCTTCGAAAACACGACCATGGCCCTCATCTGAAGAGCCGAGAGGTCTGGCTCATTACCGCGCTCTCTACGATACCCAGCGCCCGCCCCTCGACATCGTCAAAGCGCACGCAGACAGTTCTGTAGAGCTCTACGAGTTCGAGCTTGCAAGGAGCAGACGAAAGTCAGTCTACCGAAAAGGGGAGGCGATCATGGACGAGGAAGGATTTACTCTGGTTACTCGTGGGGGTGCATATGGGAAAACTCTCGGTGGTGGTGCTAGCGTTGCGAGCAAGCAGTTCCAGTCCACTGGTCAGACTGGCAACAAAAAGAAAAAGGAACCGAAGGAAAAGGTGTCGTTCTATGCGTTCCAAAAGGCAGAGAAACAGCGGAAAGGTGAGGAATTGAGGAATTTTTTGTTTCTGTACATGTTACTCATCATCGTTCTGCAGCTGTTATGGACTTGAAGAAAAATTTCGAGGCAGATAAAGCGCGAATAGAGAAGATGAAGGAGTCTCGTCGTTTCAAGCCCTATTGATCCTTGCTGTTTTTGTGTGGCTCACAACCGGGATTTGCAGACATGTACAATGCATATTGTAAATGACAGATATCCAGTGATCAAGATTTCTTCAGCCGTGAAAAAGGCATGGTCCCCGAGTACCACACTTGTAACAGAAGGTTCCCCCACACCGGCAAACCATATAATTACATCCGTTGATGCGCTCCACGATCACTTTACATCTAGGACAAGTCTGCCACCTTTTCTTTTCCGCCAGCTTCCTCACCTGCAGTTCGAGAGTGTTCTGCTCACAGTCATTACCTGGGTGAGCTGCGTTCTTACATTGCGTGCAAACACGCGTTTTGCATTTTGGGCAGGTAAATTTGTTAGCGCGATTCGATGTGTCACCCAAGAAGGTAGAGCATGATGCTTTTGGGCAATACACCCGTTGAGGGGGTGGGGTTGATGCTTCTCTGATCTTTTCCAGGAATCTTGCACGCTGCTTACGGGGCACAAACTTGAGCAGTGGGCCAACTGGAAGTATGCTTGTGCAGCAACGCAACGGCAGGAGTTGTTCATCGCGACTCCCGAGTTCTACCATTCGTGTCACGCATTCATGGCAGAAGGCATGAGAGCAAGGTGCTTGAAATGCTGTCGAAGCGTTGATGGTATCGCCACAAATAACGCATTCGGTACTGAAAGAGGTTGCTCGTGAACTTCATGAAATACCTACGTTGAAAACGCACCTCGTAGGTTTAGCTGCAGCCCGTATCACTGGCTCGGATTTATCCAGGAAATCTTTCACCCTGTAAGCGACTTAGATTTATCCTCAGTCACGATGAAGGGACACACTTGTCAGGGAGGAGAATATCTGCCAATGCTTTCTGAGCCTCCGTCTGGGCAGGAAGTGGCCTTCCTCGTGAGAGAGCTAGCGCAGCCAAATGATCATCAAGCTCTGCCTGCGCCAACAGCGTCAACCTCTTCAGCAATGCCTGTATGTCCACGGTGACCTGCGAATTCTTCCTCCGTCCGCTTCTCCCGGCTTCGGAACGCTGGTCCTTCAACTGTTGCAAAGCATTCCTTAGGGTATTAACCTGAGAGCCGACATAAGATTCAGGCCCCTGTCGGTTTTTCTTGTTATGGGTGTTATTGAAGGCCTGGATATCTTTGAGAAGTATTTCGGTGACGAGGATGTCTGTGTCAATGTCCCTGCCGCCATCTGTGATAGGAGCGGATCGCGTCCTGGTGGAGAGTGAGAGACCCATCGGCCCCCTAATTTACACCATTTCATGTTCATAAGTACGTTAGTTAACACGCAACACTGTCCATTCGACGTCCTAACTACGAGTGCGATCGTCACTTGGTACTTGTAATAACCAATGTATCCATGCTGAACCCAACCTCCTTGCAAGATATCCTTCAATTGATATACACAGTCTCGTTTACCACGTTCAAGTTCGGACCATTACCAGCCTGGTGTAGAATCGCACATTAGTGAAATCCAGGACGGCAAAATCCTCTGGAAACGCACCCCGTCAAGGTAGAAGTTAGCGACACCAAGTACCGCTTGTCCTGAATCCACGGATGTTGGTATTGTCACAGTGAAGTTCTCGTACAGAGTGTTTCCGGTTCCGAGTCCCTGGGACTCGAAAGGACCGGCATAGAGAATTACGCCGAGGTAGGTGCTTGTGGGAGTGCAACCACTGATACACGACTGAAGTCCAATCGCGACACTGATGACATCAAGATTGATGGGGCCGGTCTACGTTATGTTCCGTCAGCGACCGTTGGTATGACGAAGAATTGATGTTTCGACGTACTGCGACTGACACCTGGACCGTAATGTTGCTACCTGCGGTGAGATTGGTACCAGCGCTTGGGAGAGTGATATATGTCTGCGCAAAGCAGGGGATTATGAAAAGAGCAGTTGAAAGCAGGAGGGCTCCGATGCCAAACATCTTGTAGGTCATTGGTATAGACTTACCACCATTTGTGCTTTATATTTTCGCCCAACGCACAGGATTTGATGTGGCTGGAAACGCAGTCCATCAGTGATGATGGTGCAAATTTAGAATAGGGGGAGTAGTAAGGACGCACTAAGTATAGAGGCTACGGGTACAGATAATTTGAGAACGCCGCAGGCTGTAGTGCACGGCAGCTAACAGGGGTCACGAGCATCAAAGAGGATTGTGTGCCAGGCACTGGAGCACGGCAGGAACAGCGTTAGGAGCCCCGAAGTTATCGATTGCGTCAGAGTTTTAGGACATCTGCTAAAGTATGGCGCCTCAACCATCGGACCCGTACCTAGTTTGGACTGGAAATAGAATCGGATATCCGTTCCCTTCAAGGGGTCGTACAACTCTGAAGTTGAATCCTAAGCTGTTTGTGAGATATGAGGTACCTGTCGGGGAGCTGAATGATTCATGAGAATTGTAGCTCAAGGTTCGTCTTTGAAACTTCTAATATCGGAGGCTTAGGGAAATAGTAGCCTGTCCGTAACCGAAGTAAGGTACAATCCCACATACCTTCACGAACACCAAATCACGATGGCCCGTCACGTTGTATTAATAGAGACATTCTCACTAATACGATGGCCTGAGCTGCGGATGCCCGAGTATCGGAAACTAGGCCCGGCCACCAAATCAGGGATTGGACATGTATTTTGGGTAGGAAGGACAGTATGCGTCTTTCACGTGGATTCCTAGATGAGGACGGAAACAAATTCATGGCCAACAATAAATAAAGAGGGCAGGTTCCATGAAACTTGAAATATAATTTCCATGTCATTACATTAGGTCTGCCAGATGTCAATGTTAGTCTACTTTTGAAGTGAACCCGAACAAGATCACACTAACGGGCCATGTCCACCGTTCAGTAGGTGACTCAATGCAAGACGGTTTGGCGTACTGATTCTCGAGAATCTGCATCGGAATCATTAAATGCTATGGCTGCATTCAAGCGTTCTAGAATATCCATGTATGTTTTCAGCTGCCCAACCGTAGTTTTTGTTAGTGCCCTAAACCGACATGCCAAACGTACCCTCGTAATATTAGACCCTCCTCCACAGCAATGCCCTCTTGACTACTCGCAACCTCATCGATCTTTGATAACGCACAATCAATGTCTAAGTGAATTGTGAACAATTGACGTCGTCACGACTTACCAAGTGACCTTTGGTTCAACCCAATGTTGCTGTGGTAATATCGACCTCTCTAGCTTTACCAGGCGTGCATCGATGCCAGTCAAGGTGACTGTTCCAATGAATGGTTGAGGATGAAAAGAGGACGGCGTACGCACATACCCGGCCAATCTTTGACGTGTTTTGCTCTATTCTACTCCAATTACGAAAAGTATTGATATGTTTGATGGTCCACTTGAGTAATGGGCCGGGGCTTAACAGTTCGATCTCAGTGCTGCCATCGTCCATTTTGATTTAGTTTGTGGAGTAATAAATACGAACTAGTCTCCCAAAGCCAGACTCTAAGTTAGAGGAAGATAGTCGTTCCACTAAATTCAGTTGGACAGTGAGCGCCGTTTGATGATAGGGTTAGGGTTTGTCAGTACACCGGTACCGGTTGTTAAGTTGTGGGATAACCACAGCTGCCAGGACACGGGAAGATACACGGACATGTCATAGCACTGTATAATGTACATGGCAAGGTCTCTGTCACCCCAAAAACTCGTGCGAACGGGTTGTTGCACCCCATGCTTTGCTGATCGCCACCACCCACTGCACAGTAAAGTGAGTCAGATTTCCGAAGAATAAAGCCCAGTGCATCAACAGTGCGTCGATTGTATATTATATACAGAGTTCAAAACCTAT
>JAYMGJ010000313.1:0-40137 GCA_037178675.1 Scleroderma bovista
ACATTTACAAACGACCAGACATCACTTTCCATTGTCATGATAATCTTGTCCAGTGCATTTCCAGAGCCTCTGGAGGCATCCAGTTATAGGTACCACCTATGCAAGAACTGACCCCAGACTAAAAGATGAATTGGCCAAGTAGGTAAAGCCGAAGTCTGTGATGAGTGCTTGTCACTTTGCTGGATATCAGCACATTCGCCTGCACGTACGAGATTCGTTAGAGGACTCAAGGTTCTGATTAACTGGACCTACTCCTTTCAAATCACTATGAACAATTGGTCCTTTAGGATGTTCATGTAGATAGCACAATCCGCGTGCAACGCCAACAATCTATAAAGCAAATATAGGTCATACTAGGTAAACTTCCAACCACGCATCAAAGCGAACCAAGGGGCGAGGGTCGATGTCCTTGTTTTGCACATAGTCATGAGCATTGCCTGCTTCCATCCATAGAGACACCATCGATACTGTGTAATCAAATGCAGTAGTTATGCCAAGTAGTGGGAGCACATTCTCGTGATCGAGCTTTGACCAGACATGTGCTTCACGGAGGACTTTCTGCAAGATAGTCAGAATCATGAGACCATCCAAACGAGCAACCATAACCGTACTTTGATGATCTTTTCATCATCTGGTACTCCGCCTGTAGCTGTTTTAATCGCCACCAGAGTTCCGCTTGGACTCAATTTTCCTCGGTAGACAGTAGCACAACCGCCGCGCCCAGCAAACCGTTCCCGGACAACCTCTTCTTTGAGGTTGATTCCTTTCCGGACCGCCCGATGGTTGACTTGATCAAGTGAGAGTTGGGGATCCATGGTTAATATTCCAGAGAAAGGGAAGTTTCGAACAACCCATCAGAGACTGGACTGTATTATACATGCCCTTGGAGTGTCCATGCGAAGTCCGCAGTGTTGCACATATCCGCTCAAGTAGGAGATCTCGTTTGCACCGACAAGAGGACATGCCTCGCCGAGCAGGTGTGGTGTTCCCATCGTTGTGGTTGCCACTTGCGGGCGGTGAGGTTTCGATCACGGACAGGGTTACTCTGACTGGAGTAGAGTTGTAGGCCACATCACCATCCAGCATGTACACGGTACTTGTCATATATGATCACAACATGAAATAGACGCACTTTGGAACCAATAGAAGCACATTGGTAAGTCTCAAACCCTAAAGCACATTGGCGCCCAATGTTTATTCAGTATTATTGGGTTTACATATAAAATGAACTGGTGGATACAAACTGCCACGCACCGAAAAAAAATTCTTGCATGATGAGACGAACAAAAGTATATAGCCTCAGGATCCAAAATCACAACGCTTCTCCCAACTTTCAAGGTTCGGGAAAAGGTGCAATTCATCAAAGCCAAACCTCAATGAGTCATTCCGTTCTGAGAAGACCCGACGCAGTTGGCCTTTGAATTTGTTATTTATTCATCAGAGAACATTGAGCGCGACGCTAAGCAGAGCAACTACCTGCCAAGATCCACGTTGCAGTGGGCAGTGGTTTGTGTCGTCTGATCATTAGCGGCTGTCGTGTCCACCTAGCGAACAAATGCAGTGTTTCATATAGAACACCTTTGCATCAGCAGATTCACCTAAACCAGACCTGTGGAGATATTACTAGGCATTCCAGGACCCTAGTTTGCTCGAGAGAGGGATGTCAAAGATGATGTAAGGTTTTGCGGTGTTTGAATTTTCACTCAATTTGACAAAAATGTGAAGGAAAATTTGACCGAATAGATAGGGGTTTGCACAGGTTGTGTGACAAGGGACGGCTCACGTTTTGTCCAAAACACACCCTAATGGTCAACAGGTGGTTGCTTAGAAAAAAAGAGCAGCGTTGGAGATACATTTGAATCCACGCCCGAGAGGACTGTACATGACACGAAACATAATTGATAATTGGACGCTAAGGAATACTGCATGCAATTACAAGGCGGAATAGAATTACAGTGATGCACAAACGGAAAACCGTTTGTCCAACAGCATATCGAAAATGGAACCAAAGAATTGGAGAATGCGCATACAGCTGTGCTCATCCTCCATAACGCTTCACGCGCAATGGCAGTTTAGTACCCACCTCTCCAACGATCTTAGGCCTTGGCAATATTCCCCGACCCAACTCCACCTTTGTGTTCGGTCCGTCTCTCATCTCAAACACAAAGGATTTAACGAGAACGGATAGGACCGCCTGTGAAGACCATCGTAATCACAGATATTCAGCGACGATGAAACTCACTTTAAGCTCGGCGAGAGCAAACCCTTTCCCGAGACAAGCCCTCGGCCCATCCGAAAATGTCAGTAAATGGCGATGGCCTTGTATCTCTTGGGCCTTCTTCGGCAGTCCATCTTTCTCCAGCCACCGTTCAGGCCGGAACTTCTTCGCATCCAAACCCCAAATTGCAGTGGAGCGGTTCATACAGGCAACCGATATTCCAATTCTTGTTCCCTTCGCTATGGAGATGCTGTCGACAAGATCGCCGGATCGAGTGCGAACAGGTTCTGAAAGGGGAATCACGTCGTCTTCCGTCGCCTGACAGGTTCGAAGCTAGTTAATAAGTACAGATGAAACTGCAAAGAACGTACAATACGAGTAAGTTCATTTACTGGTGAATCAAGCCGAAGGGTTTCATGAACCACAGCATCGAGGTAAGGCAGGTTATTGGTGAGTTGGTCATAAGTGGGTTCGCCAGAAAAGGACAACAACTCCTCCCGTAACTTCGTTTGTATGGCGGGATTCCTCGCCAGTTCCAGTAAGGCCCAGCTTAAGACGGCTAGAAGGAAACATCGTGTCAACGCGTCAAGTAACGTCCTCGTAAACGAACGGAACTTACTGGACGTAGTTTCGTAGCCAGCAAGGAGCAATACTTTCATCTGCAAGCTACAGTTTAGCGTGATTCCCAATTTCAGCCCGACTCACTTGCTCACCTGTGCTATAATTTCCTCGTGAGACATATGGAGATCTGCTTCTGCTTCTTCAGCTTTAACTTAAAACACGGATATGTCAATGGCGTAACTGGATCAAAGAAAGAGTGCATACGCAGCAATCCAATTACTGATTTCTCCGCTTTTCCATCGACAATGCCAGCTTCTTTCTCCTTCCTTCTCTTATCGAGCAGCTCCTTAGATACCTTCGATAGCTCTTGTTGTATCTCCTGCATTAGTACACTCCTTTTCGTTGGATAATATACAAGCGCAGTTAGAACCTGCGAAAGAACGAAGAAACCGGCATTGAGCGTGCTACGGCTGGGAGATGATCCCAATGTATCAAGGGCTGTGGCAACCGAAGTTGTTTTACCATCGAGGGAGCCGAAATCGTGAGAGAAGCCAGCTAGTCCGATGGTATCAAGACTAGAAGAGGTGCATGAGAGGGATGAACCGGTGTAAAATGACATTGGCTCACGAAATATGGCTCATCCTATATCCAAACGGTTAGATAGGTGATGAGACGGAAAAAAGGGTATTCTAGCATACCAATTCTGAACTTCGATGATGGCATTGTCGCCATTGCTTGCATCAATGATGGATTCCCAGGCAGCTTTCGTCTGATGTAGTTAGTATGTAATTAGTATGGGGGGACATGGGGTGTTGATGCTCACCTTATATGCGCAATCGTAATAAATAGGTGTCAACTTTCGAATGGCTGCATGAGCGAAAGCGGGTGTTAGGGACTTGCGTTGCCTATATTATAATATGATCAAGGTGCCTGAACATCTGATGTAACACCACGACATGACAGAACGCACCTACGATGATCCTCGCCAATGGACCAGAGTACTGATTTCCCGGTCTGGATATCAATGTAAGAAATTGGTCGCGATGCAAATTTAGACCACATTTACGGTGCGGTGCATGGCGATTCTTGCCGATGGTGGGGCGATATATGTCCAGGTTTCCCTCACGTAGTAGTGTTGAAGAGCCTTTGGATCGAACAACATGATCGTCTTTCGACCGAGGGCGGCAGGGACCTCGAATGCAACGCCATACTCCTTCACCCATTCTTCATAGATGGACCCTGGGTCCGATGACTCCAATGTATCTCTGGCTACGCCATAGAGGAAACTTGGACTTGGAGGGCCCGAGAGGCGCGTTGTCGAGACCTTGCGACGGGATGCGTTGACTATCTTGAACAGGAGAACAGTGGCGAGTGCAGTAGAAACGTAGAGAGCAGTCTTGGAACGAAGAGCTACTAGCGCCTCCTCGTAGACACGAGCTGACATTGTCGACAAGACATTCATCGCGAGTGATAAGGATTGCTGATCCAAAGAGGTGTAGTTTTATACCAGTCCATGGGTCATGATTCATCAGAAATGCAGCTGCGTGCCGAGCGGAGACGCATTGCAGAAGTCATAGTATGCACTGCTTCCGACTACACTTGTTAGGTCACGGCTGCTATTTTGCACCCACAGGAGATTAAACCGCAGTCGAGCGGCAGTGCTGAAAGCTGAAGCGCTGACTCGTCTAGTCACTGAAGATCTGCAAAGTTGCCGGGAGACATTGCTGTTGGTGTCACCTACCCTATCATCCCTGAGGAGCCTGCGGTATTCGTGCCAGTAGGTTGAAGTTGTCCAAAGTGCTTCCGGGCTTTGTGTGACCTTTGTGCGATTGAAACGCCATTGGATCTGAAGACGACTCGTCATCGATCATCAATTTACGCACAACTTCCGGGACCAGTCAGCTACCGTTACAAGTACTTGTTCAGTCCGGCTTGGCTGCTACTTCATCGAGTTTTTTGCACTTAACAATACACTCCCATGCGAGATGCCACTGAACTCCTAAAGCCAGTATGAGTACAGAATAACTATACACTGTAGCCTCGAAGGGCATGCAGAAATCAAATCGGACATGTCGAAGGCTGTGATAAAGACACACTAGTCATCCTGTGCCAGCCGCAAAGCCATCCTATCACCCTCGAATCCAAGTGATATTCATCAAGTTATTGGAGAGGAAATAGTGAATTACAGAATACCCATGCAGCTGTATTCATCCTCCATACCGCTTCACGCGCAATGGCAGTTTAGTACCCACCTCTCCAACAATCTTGGGCCTTGGTAATATTCCCCGACCCAACTCCACCTTCGTGTTCGGTCCGTCTCTCATCTCAAACACGAAGGATTTAACAAGAACGGACAGGACCGCCTGTGCAGACCATCGTAGTCGCAGTTAATCTGCGACGATGAAGCTCACCTTAAGCTCGGCGAGAGCAAATCCTTTCCCAAGACAAGCCCTCGGCCCATCCGAAAATGTCAGTAAATGGCGGTGACCTTGTATCTCTTGGGCCTTCTTCGGCAGTCCATCTTTCTCCAGCCACCGTTCAGGCCGGAACTCCCTCGCATCCAGACCCCAAATTGCAGTGGAGCGGTTCATACAGGCAACCGATATTCCAATTCTTGTTCCCTTTGCTACGGAGATGCTGTCGACAAGATCGCCGGATCGAGTGCGAACAGGTTCTGAAAGGGGAATCACGTCGTCTTCCGTCGCCTGACAGGTTCGAAGCGTTAATAAGTACCGATGAAAATGCAAAGAACGTACGATACGAATCAGTTCAGTTACTGGTGAATCAAGCCGAAGGGTTTCATGAACCACAGCATCGAGGTAAGGCAAGTTATTGGTGAGCTGGTCATAAGTGGGTTCACCAGAAAAGGCCAGCAACTCCTCCCGTAACTTCGTTTGTATGGCGGGATTCCTCGCCAGTTCCAGTAAGGCCCAGCTTAAGACGGCTAGAAGGAAACATCGTGTCAACGCGTCAAGTGACGTCCTCGTAAACGAATGGAACATACTTGACGTGGTTTCGTAGCCAGCAAGGAGCAATACTTTCATCTGCGAGCTACAGTTTAGTGCGGTTCCCAGTTTTAGGCCGACTCACTTGCTCACCTGTGCTATAACTTCCTCATGAGACATATGGAGATCTGCATCTGCATCTTCAGCTTTAACTTAAAATATCGATTTGTCAATGGCGTAACTGGATCAAAGAAGGAGTGCATACGCAGCAATCCAATTACTGATTTCTCCGCTTTTCCATCGACAATGCCAGCTTCTTTCTCCTTCCTTCTCTTATCGAGCAGCTCCTTAGATACCTTCGATAGCTCTTGTTGTATCTCCTGCATTAGTACATTCCTTTTCGTTGGATAATACACAAGCGCAGTTAAAACTTGCGAGAGAATGAACCAACCGATATTGAGCACGCTACGGCTGGGAGATGATCCTAATGTATCAAGGGCTGTGGCAACCGGAGTTGTTTTACCATCGAGGGAGCCGAAATCGTGAGAGAAGCCAGCTAGTCCGATGGTATCAAGACTAGAAGAGGAAGAGGTGCATGAGAGGGATGAACCGGTGTAAAATGACATTAACTCACGAAATATGGTTCATCCTATATCCAAACGGTTAGATGGATGATGAATCGGGGTATAAAAAAAAGGGTATTCTAGCATACCAATTCTGAACTTCGATGATGGCATTGTCGCCGTTGTTTGCATCAATGGCGGATTCCCAGGCAGCTTTCGTCTGATGTGATATGCGGTTGGTATGCGAGGACATAGGCTGTTGATGCTCACCTTGTATGCGCAATCGTAGTAAATAGGTGTCAACTTTCGAATGGCTGCATGGGCGAAAGCAGGTGTAAGGAACTTGCGTTGCCTATGTGGTCAAGGTACCTGAACATCTGATGTAACTCCACGGCATGACAGAACGCACCTACGATGAACCTCGCCATTGGACCAGAGTACTGATTTCCCGGTCTGGATATCATTCAATGTAAGAAATTGGTCGCAATACAAATTTAGACCACATTTACGACGCGGCGTGAGGCGATTCTTGCCGATGATAGGGCGACATACGTCCAGGTTTCCCTCACGTAGTAGTGTTGAAGAGCCTTTGGATCGAACAACATGACCGTCTTTCGACCGAGAGCGGCAGGGACCTCGAATGCAACGCCATACTCCTTCACCCATTCTTCATAGATGGACCCTGGGTCCGATGATTCTGTTGTATCTCTGGCTACGCCATAGAGGAAACTTGGACTTGGAGGGCCCAGGAGGCGCGTTGTCGAGACCTTGCGACGGGATGTGTTAACTATCTTGAACAGGAGAACAGTGGCGAGTGCAGTAGAAACGTAGAGAGCAGTCTTAGAACGAAGAGCTGCCAGCGCCTCCTCATAGATACGAGCTGACATTGTCGACAAGACGTTCATTGAGAGTGATAAGGATCGCTGATCCAAAGAAGGGTGCTTTTATGCCAGCCGATGCGTCAAGTCACATCAGAAATGCTGCGTGCCGAGCGGAGACGCATTGCAGAAGAGTCGTATGTAGTATGCAATATTGCTTCCGACTAAAAGAAATTGTTGGGTCACGGCTGCTATTTTGACCCGAATTGCACCCACAGGAGATTCAACCGCAGTCGAGCGGCAGTGCTAATACTAGTGGAGATCTGCGATGTTGCTGGGAGACTTGCAATGCTGTTGATGTCATCCTTGAGCTTGAGGGGCCTGCCACTTTTCTGACTTAAGGTATTATGTAATGCCGGTATCTTGAAGTCATCCAAAGTACTTCCGCCTGGGGCTTTGTGTCACCAAGTTGTGCGATTGAAACGCCATTGGATCTGAAGACGACTCGTTATCATTTACGCACACTTCTTTACAACTTTCGGGACCCGTTGGTCTCGTTACCTTGTTTATAAGGTGGCTGGATGTTGACCGTAGCGTAGTCGGCCGTAATATCAGTTCATTTCATTTCAAATATCCATATATACCAGACAAAGGCCGCGCTTCGCCGGCAGCTACCTTGTTTCCAAGGATACTTGAGACTTTTTTTGGACATACTATACATGGTTCAAATAGATTACCAGCAGCACGTATTTAGTTAAACAAATCTGTAGGGGGCAAACAGATCTCCCGGTTAGGTACATTAGTTTGTGAAGTCGGACGGCGACATTTTCAGTTCGATGAACCGTAAGACAGCTTCTGCGTCGTTTTCATTAAATGTATATAATGGCCAGCCCAGTCGAATGACTGATCGCACGATATCTGTTGTTGATTCAGTCATTTTGGTTTGAAATCATACATAGTTACAATTTATTCCGAGACCATTTGTTGTTTCAGTCTTGACAAGACACAATTGTTGGAGTATAAACAGACTGTTATGGTTTGTTTACTTACTTACATAAGCATAAAGCGCAGATACAGTAGAGTTACTATTACTATAGTTCCCTCAGTAGCTTGCCAGCATACTGTCGACAAGAAAGTATGATTATATCTTATCTTAATCTAATCTTGGAGATTCCAGAGATCACAGTTACATGTGATTCAGAGTAGTGTCAACCGGATTACCAGTAGATCACATGACCGGCTCCACAAGATAGCTGGAACTATCAGATGCAAGGCACGTGTATAACACATGCTGATGCACGTTACAGGCATGTTTCCAGATAACTACGTTTATGGAAACTGCACCTACTACATATGGGAATATGGTGAAATAGGCTAGAACAATACTTATCTACACACAGACCATGTACCACAGGTATATATACCCTGTAGGATTCCCTGTAGTTCCTCAGTTCAATACAGTTCAACTGTTCTCTCATTACTTGCTACTTCACAAACAACTCAACTTCAAGAACCAGCTACTAGCTATTAAGGTACGCTTGTGCTACCCCGTTGCTGTTGCCCCAGTTTTGTTGCTACAGGTTATGAGCCCTGTTTAAGGCCATACCAGGAAGCATACAGCAGTTCTGTCTTCGTCACTGCCTCCTGCTATGAACCTCAGACAGCTCGTAGCTGAAGTTCTTCACGAGTTACCGTTTGTTTTTGCCGTGATATCTCTTACGATATATTCTTCGTTTGTGTTTTGGTTTGAACGCTGGAGATACAACTACATTGCCGCACTCTTCGTGTGCTATGCAGTTCGTCTCTTGGTTACCTCGCAGCCACGCCCTGCTCCTCCTCCCATTGTTAACATGGAGTTACCATTACCTCCAGTTGACAACCCCTTTGAAGACGATGATGAACTCGTCGTCATTGATACTACAGCACCTCCTAGTGTTCATCAAACGGTGGACTTCTATTGGAGAGAGGCTATGCGGAACTACCACTTGTATTGACCAAGGGAACACCACGGCGGTGATACGCTTAGTGGAAATATGGGACATATTAGGAGGCCTTTGCCTCTTAGTAGGGAGGAACAGCTTTCTCTTATCAGCCATGACCGTTTTTACGGATTCATTGACAGTCAAATTACTGTTCCTGATCCTCGGTGGGCATTGCCCTACCAGTTCCGCGTCTTGTTCAGACATTGGCAATCTGTTATCATCGAATCTCTTCCATATGATGAAGAGATATTCATTGATAACGTTTCAGATGCCAATTACCTTCGAACAGACATCAGACTCCAACTCGAGGAATTCGCAAGGGAGCAGGCCCAGGCCGATCTCCAGGCGGAACTCATCTCGAGGCAGCTCGCCGATTTACATTCCCGCGCCTCTGGCCAGGAGCGAAAGTGAGCTTCGGATGCAGGAAAGAGGAAGAAGGGAACAGGGAAGGAGGATTGTCAGGATTGGTAATTGACGAGTGGTACAACCACGTCGAGGTCCCACTCCACCTCCTTCTTATGCAGCTGATCGCCGAAGAGCTCTTCAAGAGCGATGGCGATGACGCGCAGATGTGATTGCTGAAGGAGAAGTCGCCGCTGACATACAACCCAATCTGGAGGATAACGGTCCACCCTCTACCGGAGGAGTATGGACTCAATACGTGCAGGGAGTATCAGAGGAATTCTATGTCGAGCTTAGGCCCGGTATAGGTCGTGCCGCTCATCTAGAAAGCCATCCTTCCGAGGAATTTGGCGGTCAGGTGATGCAGGGACTCATTCCGGCTTACCAGAGACGAATTGACGACACCCCTTTTCCTCTGATAGCGAACCCGCACCCTGAACCAGAACAGGGTCAAGTCAGAGGTATGGTTGGCGAGGAGCTAGCCATCGTATACCCAGAGAATCCGCAGGTCCATTGGGCCTTCAACGGATCTTATTATCTCCCCTCTGCTAAGCTTCATGCTTATTCGACACCTCACGCCCAAGCTAACTTCATGGGAGTAGACTATCAGTTGCTCCACTATGAAGATCAAGATCCTGCTCTCACGACCGTCCCAGCCTTCTGGATCGATCCCTGCCCAGAGATCTACCAGCCAGCCAGTCGTTGGCAGCATCCTCTCTACTCTGAGCAGCGATTTTCTGGAGCTATCCCGTCTCTTCGGGACTGGCACGATTGGCTCGAAGTCAACTTCAGGTACACCTGGAAGCAGAGACCGCGGCGAGCACAGTTCTCGATACCCGTGTGCATGGAGCGACCCGGTATCCTCTTCGAGGAAAGTCAAGATCTCTGGGTGGCTCACACCACTCTCATCCGTCTTGATATGGCGGACTACCAAAATGGAGCGTTTTCGTTCCATGGACTCCAGCCCCACTGGCCTTCTAGTCAGGATCGATGCGACGATATCGCACTCCTGCTCGAAAGGCACGAGGCTGGACGAGAAGGTGATGAAGCTCTCGACGATGATGCGGAATGATCAGATTCCGGGATTCTGTCATATCCATACTTTTCCAGTCGCAACTCCGGTCTAACCATGGCCCGCCTGACCTCTCCTTAGGCATAGATGCAACTCCGGATCTAGTCCGGCCATCTCCAGCCCTATAGCTGCACTCCAGCTCAACTCCGGTCACTACGTCCATCTCTGCCTCAGGACTAACCCCTGTCTTCCTACAGACAGATCCGCGGTCTAACTCCTCCGTGTTGGACCTGTATCTACCACTAGTCGCTACTCCGGTTTCAGTCCGGCCACTCCCTTAGCCTTGTCTGCGACGTAGCCCAACTCCGGCTGGTACATCCAACTCTGGCTCAGTTCTGCTCCTGCTCCTGCTCCACTTCCTCTGTCAGGTCCACCAAAGGCTTAGGACATTTCCATGTCCAACTCCGGACCTTCCTCTGGCTACTCTGCCCTTCCTCCACCTGTGCACTCCCTCCGCTCTTGCACTTCCTCCGGTCGTGCACTTCCTCCGGTCCCACTTCCTCTGGTCCCACTTCCTCTGGTCCCACTTCCTCCAGTCCCACTTCCTCCGGTCCTGGACATCGCTCCGGACTTAACATTAGTTAAGTCCACCTCCAACCCTTACCTGTCCTCTTCCGACCTAGTTCCCTTTACTTCACTGTCCCTGCTTTTCCTCCGTCGTCCCTGTATCTCTAGTTCCCCGTGTCTGCTCCCGCTCCGGTTTATTTTCCTGTACCTGCTTTATTTTCCTGTCCGTTTCTGCTCTGTCCCTTGTCCCAACTAAGGTGTTTACTTGTCACCATATATACTCACCCTAGTTCTCATTTACTATATAAACTGCTATACTCTGGCCTAGTAGTTTCCTTAGATCAAATCTCGACTAAGATACTCCCCACTCTGTACTACCCACCATGCTCTCCTAATCCCATCTTGTTCTCCTGAACTCTGGCCAACTCCGGCCTCCGTCCTATCTCGTCCCCTTGGTCCTATGTCCGATCCTAGCAAGTCTCCTACTTGCACGAGGGCAAAAGCCACCTCTGTCCCAGACTTGACGCTAGACCTCTCAGGACTATCCCACCTCTGGGATGTCCTTCGCTCCGGACAAGCTGCGCTCAACTCCGGACCACTTTCCCGCGGTCCGGACTTACTCCGCAAAAACCCAGACTTACTCCCTGTGCTTCTCTAGTGCCCGGACTTTGTTCGTTTGACCCGGACTTGACTCTCCACACTAACTAGCACCTACTAGTGTCTGGACTTACCTCCTCATTAGTTCCCTGCACCTCTGGACCTCCTAGTAAGATCGTTGAGGAGAACCGGTCTTGACAGTAGATTTGATCTCACCAAAACTCGTGCAAATTCATCCGCCATGGCTCTGAACTTACTGTCTCTGACAGTATGCATAAACCCACACTCTTTGTCTGTCACTCACGTCCGGCCAATCTTGGCCTCTATACTCCTGAGCATCGCGCTCTCTGACTTGTCCTACCCGGACTTTCCGCTCTGACCATCTCCGGTCGCCCGCATTGACTGGCAACTACTCCTGGACTTTGCTCTAAGTCCTTCATACTTTATTTCCGATGACTGCTCTTCTTTAGGGCATCAACTCCGGCCACCCCTATCTTACTCCGGCTCTACAAACCCTTGTTTAGTCCAGACTTTTGAATTTCTGCCCTCTTGTCCTTTCTTTGGACTTGGAAACTCTTTGGCCGACTTGGAAGTATTTGTCTACACTCTGTTGCCTTGGCTTGTCACCAGCTCTGCTGCCTGCACCTACCTTTTCCTTCCTTTGGCTGCTCTGACCCTCATCAACTCCGGACTTTTGGTTTTCCGGCTTGTTGTCCCTTCTCCGGGACTTGGAAACTCTTCGCTCCACCTGGAAACCTTGTCCGCACTCTGCAGCCATTCTTTGGCATCGTGTCTGTTGCCTCTGTCTGCCTCTTGCCTCCTTTTGTCTATCTAGACTCTTGGCTACTCCGGACTTTTGAATTTCCGGCTTTCCATCCTTTCTCCAGCATCGGAAACCCTCAGCTTTATCCGGAAATCATTGTCTACGCTCTGTAGCCATCTCCAGGCATTGTATCTGCTGTCCTCGTCCGCTCACTGCTTTCAGCAATCTCAGACACCATATCCTGTCTCTCTGCAGCTACTCGGGTGTCTAACACCTTGATACTCCGGCATCTTGGTCCGCTCCGGCTCCCTGACTCCACTAGAAGTACTCCGCAGTGCTTTGGAACACTCTATAACCAGCTCCGATGTTTCAGCTCAAAACTCTGGTCGCCCTACTGTTCACTTGGGCTCCCTTTAGTGAAAATGTCACTCCTTGCACTTGGAACTCTTTCCGCTCTGTGGAAACTCCAGCCAACTCCGGACCTATGCAGCAGGCCATCCACTAGTCTTTGCTCCCTACCTTTGCTCTTGACAGTCTTGTGTCTGTCCTTCTGTCTGTCCTTTGTGTCTGTCCTTTCTAGTCGCTCTTTGCACCATTGACACTCTTGTCTGTGGTATCTAGACCTTGTCCAGTCATCTCTTGTGCACCACACACTAACTCCGGTTGTGTCTTGTGGTTGCACACCAACTCCGGTCAACTCCTGTAGTTGTGCACTAACTCCGGTCACTCCTTGTGGCTGCGCACTAACTCCGGTCACCTCCTGTGACCTGCATACTACCTTTACTAGTTGCCTTCTGTGCCCAGTGCACCAACTCTTGTCATCTCCTGTGGCTGCGCACTAACTCCGGTCAACTCCTGTGGTTGCGCACTAACTCCGGTCACCTCCTGTGCCCTGTGTGCTAACTCCAGTTGCCTTCTGTGCCCAGTACACTAACTCCAGTCATCTCCTGTGGCTGCGCACGAACTCCGGTCACTTCCTGTGCCCTGTGTGCTAACTCCGGTCACATCTCCACCTGATCGCTTGGTATCTCTGGACTTTCTCCACCTACCCGGACTAACAGGCTTTGCTGTTACCCATTGGAAACCCCTATTTCCGGAACTCCGGCACTGTCCTGCCATCCAGTCTGTCATTCTGACCCCTTTTGCCTGCCTCTGACTATCTTGTCAACCTCTGAGTCTGTCCTTTCTGAAATTGTCAACTCCGGTCGTCTCCGCTCCTCTGGCATCATCACACAAACTCTCTCCGTGCCCCTGCGCACACCTCTGTGTCTCTGCACACAAACCTTTGTGCTCTTTTGCACAATCCGCACCTCCGGTGCAATCTGGTGCTATATGCACAAATCTGTGCCTCTGTGCACAACCCTCGCTCGGAAACTACTAATAGGAGTAACTTCGAAACATAACATACCACCTACGAGGATCCGTTGATCAATTAGGTATTGGTTTGTATTATCACCGAATACCTTGCAGTGTTTGCCAAGCCCCTGACGTCACCCCCTGGGAACCTAGTTTCCAAAACTCCGGAATTTACTTCTGCCTCCTGCTCTCTCTGACCCCTTGTCGACTAGCCAGTTGAACTCCTGGTAACTCCGGGCAAACCCACCTGCTTCTATCCAGCTTGCGATGGCTAACCCCCATGACTGCAATCTAACTCTGAAAGCAACTCCAGTTCTTCCTTGATTGGAAGGAACCACCTCCGCCTGGAAGCCACCCGCTACCACCCAAGACCTTGTCTTCAGTTTCACCAACTTGGACTCACCCTTGCATTCGCTACTCTCTTGTCTCCATATACCTGGGCTACCTCTCATCACCATCCCTGACTACTCCGAGTAACTCCGGTTGTTGTCCACCTGGACAACTGCACTCTGTGCTATTCTGCTCCGGACCTCTTTGTCAAAACTCCGGACTTTGTATTCACTACTCCGGACCTTTCTTGTCAATACTCCGGACCATTCTTGTCAAAACTCCGGACCTTGTTGTCAAAACTCCGGACCTTGTTGTCAAAACTCCGGATTTTACTCACTCCACAGCACCATCCTCTGCTGTTCTGCCTAACCTGCTTTGTGCTTGCTAGCCCCAAGTGTCACTTGGGTGCATCTGCACTACCTGCTCTCAGACCCGGCCATCTGGTGTTTTGACCCCATTACCCTGAGGGTAGACTATGGGACGTCTACCCAAAGAAGGGGATAAGGGCTTTGCCCCGGCCAACCTCTGGTCATTTTTTATCTTTATCGTAGTCTGTATCTGACCTTTCCGGTCACATCTCCGGCCAGTCCGGAACTCCATACCCATTTCCTGCTACTAGCTAGCTTGTTTGGCTTTGCGCCAACACTCCTGTCTGGGACAGCTTCGCGCTGACTCACTCTTCCGACTGTGTCTCCAACCAGTCCGGTACTCCTGGTCCTGTACCAACCCTCTCGACTGAGACAGTGTCATGCTGACTCACCTTTCCGACTGCGTCTCCGGCCAGTCCGGAACTCCTGACCCAATCTCCGGTCGCTCTCTAGCTTGGAGGCTTCTCTCCAGCTGTGTCAATCTTCTGCGACCAACCGAGACAGCATTGCGCTGGCTCACCAAAACTATGTCCTCTGTGCTAGCCTGCTTGTATCTGCTGACTACCTTAGTACCAACTGTCCCATCCTTGTCTGGCCCTACTAGCGGACTTCCGGTCACTTGGCAGTACTTGCACCCCAACTCCGGATCTCTTCCGCACACCCAGAACCTCAACCTTTGACTCTCTCTCTTGTTGCTGATATTTGTGGACTCCTGACCCATCTAGGCTCTCAATCAACTGATCCTACCACTTCTGGATCAACTCCATGCTTTCTCCGGTCAACTGTACTACTTTGTACTCAAAACTCCGGACTGTTTCCACAGGAAAGCTGAGTACTTGCCCGGAAATCGTCGGACCACTTTCCCTCCTTGTCAGTAACCTCTAGGGTCACTCTATGGCCACTCTCCGGCCACTGGTTCTTGTAGCTTGGACATTCCCTGTTCCCGACCTTCTGGTCACTCTGGCTTTACAGCCACCCGCATCTTGCTCTCTGAGCTTATTCTACTCAGCTGTGCTTTTAATCTGTGCTTCCCCCAGTTGCACTAATCTGTTTCCGGACCATTCCTGGTCTCTCCGGCCCTTGTGGTCAACTCCTGGTCAGTTTTAGCATCTCCGGTTGCGACCTCCGGTCTGCATCTGGACTCAAGACATTGCTTGTCCCTATGCGCAATCTGACAGTCTGTTCTGACTCCTGGTCACCTCTAGTCCATCTCCGGACTCTCTGGTCAAATCCTGACCATCTCCTGCAGTTCCGCTTTTGTCCTGTCCAACTCCGGCGGACTTCCTGGTCACGTCCTGGTCAGCTCTAGCAGTCCTGCTTGCAAACTCCGGTTTGCACCTCCTCTCTGGACATTCCCTAAGTCATCTGACTTCCTGTCCAAACTCCTGGTGCTTTCTTCGAGACCCTCTGTCTCTCTGACATCTTCGCGAGTCCTGCTTTGCATCTCCGGTTTTTATCCAAAACTCCAGACTTCTGGTATCACTTCCTGGGTCATCTGACCCACCTCCAGCAGCTCTGCTTTGTTGTCTGGTTTGCACCTCAAAAATCCGGACATCCTGTCCTCTGTCCTTGTCGACGCCTCTAGCAGTTCTGCTTGCGATCTCCAACTTGAAACTCTGGACTTTATTTGTCACCCTTGTAGTCATCTGACTCCCTCTCCTGACACCTTGCTTGTGATCTCCGGCTTGAAACTCAAAATTCCGGACTTCCATGTCATTTCCAGAGTCATCAGACTCTCTGTCGGTACTACTTGTGCTTGCAATCTTCAGCTTGCACCAAAAAATTCCGGACTTCTTGTATCATCTGTGGATTCATCTGACTGCTTGTCTTGACTCCTGCTTATGATCTCCAGTCCATATCTAAAAAACTCCGGACTTCTCATATCATCTCTGGAGCCATCTGCTTCCCTGCCTTGACTCTTGCTCGCAGTTCCCTGCTTGCAACTCAAAACTCCGGACCTCCTGTGTCATCAGACTCCTTGTCCTGACTCCTGGTGTCTTCTCCGGAACACTTTGTCCACTGTGACATCTCCAGCTGTCTTGTTTGTGATTCCTGACTCACTTTTCAACTCCGGATACCCCATGTCGTCTCCTGAGTCATCTGACTCACTTCTCCGACATACTGTCGCTTCTCTGAGACACTCTGTCTTCTCCGACATCCTGCCTGACCGTCTGACCTTGACACCTGTTTGCTCTGGCTCGGACTTCCTGGACCTGGACTCATCTCCGGTATCATCACTCACTGATGGTTCACCCGGACCTTAGCCTAGTCCTTCTGTTAGTCCCAATGGTAGACCTTGCACTCTATGTTGCATCCGCACTGAGGTCTCAAGGGCTCGGCCTAAGAGGGGGATACTGTCATATCCATACTTTTCCAGTCGCAACTCCGGTCTAACCATGGCCCGCCTGACCTCTCCTTAGGCATAGATGCAACTCCGGATCTAGTCCGGCCATCTCCAGCCCTATAGCTGCACTCCAGCTCAACTCCGGTCACTACGTCCATCTCTGCCTCAGGACTAACCCCTGTCTTCCTACAGACAGATCCGCAGTCTAACTCCTCCGTGTTGGACCTGTACCTACCACTAGTCGCTACTCCGGTTTCAGTCCGGCCACTCCCTTAGCCTTGTCTGCGACGTAGCCCAACTCCGGCTGGTACATCCAACTCTGGCTCAGTTCTGCTCCTGCTCCTGCTCCACTTCCTCTGTCAGGTCCACCAAAGGCTTAGGACATTTCCATGTCCAACTCCGGACCTTCCTCTGGCTACTCCGCCCTTCCTCCACCTGTGCACTCCCTCCGCTCTTGCACTTCCTCCGGTCGTGCACTTCCTCCGGTCCCACTTCCTCTGGTCCCACTTCCTCCGGTCCCACTTCCTCCGGTCCCACTTCCTCCGGTCCCACTTCCTCCGGTCCTGGACATCGCTCCGGACTTAACATTAGTTAAGTCCACCTCCAACCCTTACCTGTCCTCTTCCGACCTAGTTCCCTTTACTTCACTGTCCCTGCTTTTCCTCCGTCGTCCCTGTATCTCTAGTTCCCTGTGTCTGCTCCCGCTCCGGTTTATTTTCCTGTACCTGCTTTATTTTCCTGTCCGTTTCTGCTCTGTCCCTTGTCCCAACTAAGGTGTTTACTTGTCACCATATATACTCACCCTAGTTCTCATTTACTATATAAACTGCTATACTCCGGCCTAGTAGTTTCCTTAGATCAAATCTCGACTAAGATACTCCCCACTCTGTACTACCCACCATGCTCTCCTAATCCCATCTTGTTCTCCTGAACTCTGGCCAACTCCAGCCTCCGTCCTATCTCGTCCCCTTGGTCCTATGTCCGATCCTAGCAAGTCTCCTACTTGCACGAGGGCAAAAGCCACCTCTGTCCCAGACTCGACGCTAGACCTCTCAGGACTATCCCACCTCTGGGATGTCCTTCACTCCGGACAAGCTGCGCTCAACTCCGGACCACTTTCCCGCGGTCCGGACTTACTCCGCAAAAACCCGGACTTACTCCCTGTGCTTCTCTAGTGCCCGGACTTTGTTCGTTTGACCCGGACTTGACTCTCCACACTAACTAGCACCTACTAGTGTCTGGACTTACCTCCTCATTAGTTCCCTGCACCTCTGGACCTCCTAGTAAGATCGTTGAGGAGAACCGGTCTTGACAGATTCCTGGAGGAGCCCTTGATTAGGTGCTTCCCAAGCCTGTACTGGCACCTCTTCCTTATTCTGGAAAGGGAAGACCATTATGGAAATCTGATAATGGACTTCTTAAGTCCATCTCTGCTTACATCTTGTACAATAAGGCTCCGGTTGTTCTTTTTACCCCTTACAAAATTTTTCCACGGTCTATGCTTACCTTCGAATATTGGTCTTTGGACGGCAACAAGGTTGTCTCCAATTATCAGTATTGTCCTGATTACGATTTGGATGTTTTCTTTGACATTTTACCTAGGCATTGGTCATATACGACATTTACAATACCTATGGACTCCTCGGATTCCTCATCTTCAACAGAAGAGGATACACAATCTGAATCTTCTTCATCTTCAGAAGAAGATCTTATCTTTCTTCCACCTGCTTCTACTACCGCTGTACCGGAACTGATTTTACTAAATCTTTTTGATTTTTGAATATATCAGAATCATTATGTCCGGAAACACTGGTGACATGAAGAAGACCACACCCATCCTCACTGGTGCATCCAATTACTTGGAATGGAAGTCTGCCATGAAGTCACTCTTGCAAGTCATGGGAGTCTGGCGCTATGCGCATCATCAGGTACCTGCTGTCATTGCTGGACAGGCTGGTGCAACTGCCGAGCAACAGGCGACTGATGAAGTCAATCGGGATAAAGCCCTCGGTACGATCACGTACTATACATCCGCACTCATCAGACAGAATCTGATGAATGAGAACCAACCTCATACGGTTTGGGCTGCGCTCAACACTTCTTATGGGACTCCTGGCACTGCTGGTGTCTTTGTTGAGTTCAAGCGTCTCACGCGTATGATAATTCCAGGGAATCAAGATCCTACTCCGGCTGTACATCAAATGCAGTCCACGATTGGCTATTTGGCCTCTAATGGCCTCACTCTCCCCGACTCCGCTCAAGCAATGCTTCTTCTTGGTGCCTTACCGAATGAGTGGCAAGGCTTCGCTTCCACACTCCTGGCCACCTTATTGGTCAATCCAAACGCTGCTCAAATTGCTGCGGGCGTTCAACGCCTTACCTTTGATGCGGTTCTTCCGAAAATAATGGAAGAATGGTCCAGGAAGTCCGGCAAGTCTATAATGCCGACAATAAAGAAGGAACAGAATGCGCAGGCAGGACCTTCTCACCCTAGGTGCAAGAAGTGTTCTGGACGTCACAGCACCACGGATCACCGTGATGACTACAAAAAGACATTCACTCCTAATGCCGCTGCAGGACCTTCTACATTCCCGCCGAAGAATCAGGGTGGTGGAAAAGGGAAAGGAGGAGGAAAGAAGGGAAAAGGAAAACAGCCTTACAAGGGTAAAGGCAAGCAGCGTCAAAACGCTGCAGAACAAACTGCACAGATCGTCAAGCTTGACTCAGACGATGATTCTGATGCTGGGTCCGTCTCTAATATTCCTGAGACAGGCTGGTCCGTGCTTACTCCATCCCAACTTGCTGCAGAGTCAGTATTACATTCTGTGCATAATGACCTGGCAAGAAAGAAGAGGGATGATGAGGATTATGCGTGTAGACTAGCTACGAGACCACGGACTCCCGATGACGGGACCATAAAGTATCGTGATGACGGTTTTGTTTGTGACCAATATAACGATGAAAGCTTTGACTGTTATACCTTGTGGACCTCTAAGGAGAGTGACGAAAGGTGTCTTTGCTTAACATCTCCCCACTCAGGACAGAAAACCGAATCTCACTGCCCCAAGCATAAACATTTAACAGGCTTATGGTTAATGGATTCCGGTGCAACCGATCACTCCACTCCATATCATGATGACTTCCTGACATACAAGGAACTTCAGAAGCCTATAAATGTGGGTACTGCTGGTGCTGAAGTAATTCAGTTTTTAGGCATAGGTACAGTTGCCTTCAAAGCTAAAGTCGGCAATGTACAGAAACAAATCTATCTTCGACACGTCTACTATTCTCCATCAGGAGATAGGCGTATTTGTTCACTTCAGTGGCTTACCACAAAACTCAAGATGAAACTTTACGCTGATGCGAAGATAACTCGTGTCTTCGATTCACGAAATGAAGTCTTCTTGGAAGGGACTAGGTTAATTCCAAGAAACAATCTCCATTGGTTTTATGGGAAACCGATACATCAGACTGGAGCTCTTGGACTTCTCGTGGATTTGGACATAAAATCCATTTCAACGGTGCAATGTGCAACCATTACAAATAAATTCAACAACTATGATCTATGGCATAGTCGTCTAGGTCATCCTAACCCTCAAACTATGCGGCATGCTACTCGCGCTACCGATGGTATTGAGAAATTGGACATACCAACGACGGCACCACTCTGTCCTGACTGTCAGATTGGCAAGATGCCCTCAAGGTCTTTTCCATCTTCCGATAAACGAGCAGACAAGATACTTGAGATGGTGCACTGTGACCTGGTCGAGTTCCCTGTCTTGTCATATAACCGACACAAGTATTGTCTCACGATCATTGATGATTACTCTGGTTATGGCACAGTTTGTCTTTTGCAGTTAAAGTCGGATACCACCACCGCATTCTCTACCTGGGTAACCTGGGCTGAGAAACAAACTGGTCATTCACTCCTATGAGTACGTTCCGATCGAGGAGGAGAATTTATGGCAACCATATTTAAAACCTTCCTCACCTCCAAAGGGGTAGAACAACAACTCTCCGTTTCGGATCATCCACAACAAAATGGTCGCACAGAAAGGTTCAATCGGACCTTACTCAAGAAAGAAGAAACCATGCGTCACGCAGCATGTCTACCGAAGAATCTATGGAACTTCGCTCTTGACACTGCAGTCCATGTCTATAACAGGACACCAATGCATCGCATAGGCTGGAAAACACCAGTTGAACTTCTGTTCAACAAGAAACCTGATATATCCTACCTTCGAGTATTCAGATGTCTTGCTTATGTCCATATTCCAAAGGACAAGCGAAAAGACAAACTTACTCCGAAAGCCGAAGAAATGATATTCCTTGGTTATGAACCAGGAACAAAGGGTTACCGCTTCCTGCGGAACAACAGATCTATATATGTGGAAACAACTGCCACATTCGTTGAAAATTTATTCCCAAATTGTCCCGAAGAAAAGTTGAAAAAGAAAATCGATATACCTGAACCAATTCATCCTTCTGAAGAAGAAGCATCAGGTAACAATGATGAAAATAATCACCAACCTCCACCTGACGATCTGGAATTTCCACCCATTGACCCATATCAACCAAATGAGAGTCATACAAGAGGTGACAATTCTAAAGGAGACACCACAAAGCCACAAGGTCCAACCCAATGCCCCCCTAAACCTACAGTAGAGGAAGTCGCTGACAACGACCCGCAAGTTCCTCAGGGAGGTCATACTAGTTCTGATAACCGACGCCCGGAAGAAGATCTCGGATATGTGTTCAACAGATGAACTCAATCTTGGGAACGCCCTCAAGAGGCACCACGTCCCAGAGAAGAAGAGTTCTTCTATTTTGATCAAGAAGCCCAAGATACTCCAATTCCGGATTTCAGGATTCCTAATGTACCTAATCCAATCCGTTGCAATCCCCCTCGAGTTCGTAATCCACCTCTGAGACCAGACAATGTCTATGGTCAAAGGAACCCTGTAGATATAGAACGAGAAATTGCAAGAGAACGAGATTGGACAAGAATGGTCTTAGGAAGAGGAGTTCCAACTATTCCTCGAACAGAACCCATGGTCGAATCAAGACCAAATCCTCCTGCACCTGAAGAACCTCAAGAGGCTCCCGTTGCTGTTCCATTACCATCAATGGATGAAGATGAGAATGAAATGGAAGACGTCTTAGTTCCAAACACTGATGTTGACACTATGATTCAACTAGGTCAACACTACATTCTCAACTACATCATGAAGCAGGCAGCAAAGCCGCTCAAGGGTATTCCTTATCACTTTAAGGATATCCGCAACTATCCATTGGATGAACAGAAGAAATGGGAACAGGCATGCAAGGAAGAAATCAAGTCTATCGAAGATAGACACATATGGACTTTGGTGGATTGTCCGCCAGATCGAAAACCTGTCAAATGTCGCTGGGTATTCGCAAAGGAATCAGATGGAAGATTTAAAGCCCGCTTGGTTGCGAAAGGCTTTTCACAAATCTATGGTGAAGACTACGATGAAACCTTCTCACCGGTCACATGCTTTGAGACAGTACAACTGCTCTTGGCTTATGCGTGTCGAAACGACTGGGAAATTGAAAGTCTTGATGTCAAGACTGCCTTCTTATATGGGCGACTCAATGAAGAAATCTACATGGAGCAACCCGAAGGTTTCAAAGTACCAGGTTCAAGTAACAAGGTCTATCGTCTATTGCGCGCTCTCTATGGCCTGAAGCAAGCCGCACTAGCATGGAACAAAGAGCTACACAAATCGCTCCTAAAGCTCAACTTCAAACGTTCCAAAGCAGATCCTGGAGTATATATCTACCAAGATAAATCAGGCATCATGCTGTTCATCGTCTACGTTGATGATGGACTTCTTATGTCAAACTCTGCCAAACTTCTCAAGAAGAAGAAAACCGCATTCCTAAACGTATGGGAAGCTCGTGACATGGGTCCAGTACAAGAATATCTTGGATTCCAGATCACTCGCAATCACGTTAAATGCTCAATGGTTTTACACCAACATCCTTACATATTGAAAGTACTCAAACACTTTCAAATGGAGAACGTCAAACACATCCGTACACCTTTACCTGCTGGGTATCAACCATCTACAGCACCAAAGGACTACAATGCAAGCCCAACAACAAGACAACGGTATCAGTCCGTTATAGGATCACTCCTATTTGTCATGCTTGGCACGCATCCAGATATCACCTTTGCCGTAATCAAAATGTCACAGTTCATGGCAAATCCTACCAAAGAACACCTCTCGAAGGCACTTCACATAGTGAAGTATTTGGGTTTGACTCCAAATCTTGCACTTCATTTTACAGGAGGAGCTTCGTCACTGGATTGCTATTCTGACTCTGACTGGGCAGGCGATAGCGAAACAAGACGTTCAACTAGCGGTTATGCTATCTTTCTTGGCAATGACTTGGTTAGCTGGCAATCTCGCCGACAACCAACTGTGGCTCTGTCATCAACAGAAGCCGAGTACATGTCAATGTGCGATTGCGCACAACAGATTCTATGGATCAAATCCCTCTTCCAAGAGTGTCATCTCTCCCTCCAACACTTCATGATGTTTGGAGATAACAAGGGCGCTATACATATTGCGCAAAATCCAGTTATGGAAGGACGGTCAAAGCACATCGATATCAAGTATTATTTCCTCCGCAAATGTGTTGAGAAGAATACTTTCCTGCTTGACTATGTTCCCACTGATCAGCAGAAAGCTGATATGATGACAAAGAATCTGACATGGCAGAAATTCCAAGACAATCGCTCGCGACTGAACCTTCTAGAGTTCAAGTCTTAGCGAGGAGGAGTGTCGACAAGAAAGTATGATTATATCTTATCTTAATCTAATCTTGGAGATTCCAGAGATCACAGTTACATGTGATTCGGAGTAGTGTCAACCAGATTACCGGTAGATCACATGACCGGCTTCACAAGATAGCCGGAACTATCAGATGCAAGGCACATGTATAACACATGCTGATGCACGTTACAGGCACGTTTCCAGATAACTACGTTTATGGAAACTGCACCTACTACATATGGGAATATGGTGAAATAGGCTAGAACAATACTTATCTACGCACAGACCATGTACCACAGGTATATATACCCTGTAGGATTCCCTGTAGTTCCTCAGTTCAATACAGTTCAACTGTTCTCTCATTACTTGCTACTTCACAAACAACTCAACTTCAAGAACCAGCTACTAGCTATTAAGGTACGCTTGTGCTACCCCGTTGCTGTTGCCCCAGTTTTGTTGCTACACATACTGAGGGTGAGTACCATTCCTACTGACTACTTCCTACTTACTGATACCTTGTAGTTACCTACAGGTATATCTAATATATTAGTAGCTTGCCAGCATACTGAGGTTACCTACAGATCCTCCTTCTCCCTTCTTTCAGGCTAGACCTTCCCTGTGCAGACCACCACCTTTCTATAGGTTATGAGCCCTGGCTCTGCCTAGCCAGGAGGAAAGGAATACCAGGAGAAAAGGAACCCACTGGATAAATCAAGTGAAATGGTCAAAATTCCCGCACTCACAGAAGACGGACAAAATTGGAAAATTTACCGTGTGAAGTTACTTGAGCACGCAGCCACCAAAGGTTGGCTAGATGTATTAGCTGGTGCATCGGACAACGGAACAAACAATTGGGAAGGGTACAATGCCCTGTTACATGAATTACTACATGATACCATCCCTATATCCATCTACATCCGACTTCATTGAAACACCACGCATCAAGTCTTTAAATACCTTGCGAAACATTTCCGCGACCGCGATCCAATTGCAGACCCCCGCATGAAGAAACTCGCGACCTGCGCAAATGAGGACAAACATTATCCGTCAACAAAAAGTCCTACGAGCAAGAATGCAGCCACTGGCGCAGAACAGGAAGACCCACCTACCAAAGACCTCACCTGAGGCACTGAAGACATCGATGACGAAAATGTCTGATGCAAAGACCCATGCACGAGTGCAGAAGCTTCAGCGAAGGGCATCAGTGCTGAATGCGCAAACAGGACACTTGTCCTATTTACAGGTGTGCTGCACGAATCGCAAAACCGACCACAGAACTCGCTGCAGGTGACACCACAGAGGCTACCCACTGGGGATGAGCCATGTAGGTGCGAGCAGGAGGCGGTGAAGAGCATCTTGATGACAGAGTGCACAAATGGAATGGTCGAAATGACCAAACCACACAAATTGGATGTGGATGTTGACAGAAAGGCTGCGCTGGGCAGAGTCCTGGCGGAGAGAGTCCATATAGTCGGCAAGGGCAACAAAACGGAGCACGACAGCCAGTCGCGACTCCAACAAACAAATTTTTACTGTGAAGAAAGCTGTCAGCACGATGAAAATGCGAACAACATACTGTTAGAATTCGCGCGCTGAGTCGATCGGGGTGACCACGATGGGTGGATGGGTGCGAACCAGGTCCAAACGCGATGATATACACGGTACAACTACGAAGTATTTATCTTGTAGGTAGAACAGGTAATATATCAAAAACTAATATGTACTAATATGTCTTGTGAGTTTGACACATAGGGACTAATATTCTGACACATACCTAACGCATATGGACTACTGCTTGTGGGGGAGTGGGATGTATATGTGAGTGGCAAAATGGCCAACTCGAATGGTGATGCGGATGTGTCCAACACAGCTGTTGAGTGCGTGTATGGTCCAAGTGAGTCAAAGGAGACTGAGGATGCCATGGAGAATGAGTTGAAAGGCTGTGAGGGAGGTATGGGCGAGCAAGCGAGCGTTGACGAGGCAGATGGCAATCCAGGCTGTGGAGTCGAGCCCACGGACACCCCAAACGAGTCTGATGCACTCGTAATCGCGTCAATTGAGTTGGAGATCCCAGACAGCAGTGAGATACCACGCGTGCATCTTGGACACATAGTTCAGTCACTGACCCTTGTAAAAGTGGGACTAGCCAGTGCCAGCCGAAGCACTGTAAACCTAGGTCAGGCCGACATTTGAACAGGATGGCAAAACCAGGACTGGCTGGTGTATGGTATTATGATAGAACTACTACATTTCCTAGTGGTATTTCCTAATCAGCCATTTAATGCAAAAGTGGGACCGGCCAACAGGTAACAAACATGGCAAAACTAGGGTCAGCCGGAGGATGAGAAAATCAGTTAAGGCCTGTAAAGTGGGGACAGGCTGATGATCAATAATATTGTAAAACTGGGGTAGGCTGGCCTACAGGGAAATTAGTTGATGCCTGTAAAATTGGGACAGGCCGACAGATGAAACACATGGCAAAACTAGGGTCAGCCGGATGATTGGAAATATTGTTGATGCATGTAAAGTGGGACAGGCTGACAGGCAACATACATGGCAAAACTGGGGCTGGCCAGATAATTGGAAAATGTGTTGATGCCTGTAAAGGAGCCCATGCACCTGGGTAGGCCGTGTTATATGGTCAGCGGACGATGACAATCAGCCGTGCTACACGGGCTGGTGGAAGTGAGGCTTATGACTAGAGCTTTTCCGTATCACAGGGGTCAGCCCCCGACAGTATTGTCACCAAGTGACAACGGTGGGCCCATGGCTCTGTTGTCATCATGGGGTAGGGTGAAAGTCTTAAGCCGGACAAATTGGTGTCGTCGTGAAAATACTCGGGCTGAGAGGAGTAGCATACCAATAGAATAAGTGAGCCAGTACGCAATGGAGGCAGTGTGGTGGAAATCTGACGGCAGCAATAACACCATAGTGAGCCAGTCAATCAGCATTGCAGCATGGTCAACAGTGCGGCAAAGTCAACACTCCGGCATGTTCAACATCCTGGCACAGTCAACCGATGAGATGTTGTGCCGATGAGATGTTGTGCCGCTGATGTGGTGCCGGATGTTATGTGTCGGCCGCATCAATTTAGTTCTGGTGGTTCCTTGTGCCGGATCTTGGCCTAACGGTAGTTAGTTAACACTATATCCACGGCAATACATCTATATAGAGGACATAGTATCTAGGGCCTGATGGGTATACAGGGAGATCAACCTTGCGGCCCATCACACTCGATGGGAAGCCAATTCACAGGCCTGCCCAACTATATAGTTGTTCCCACATTGAGGGCTTGTTTAATCCTCTGGGACACCCCATTCATGGCTTGTCACTTTAAAATGTACTTGCAAGGTTTCCCTGCATAGCTAGATAACACCTCTGCTAGGGCCTGCCCAATGCTATGGGATACCATGGCCATTGCCTGTCAGACTGAACCCATAGTATGCTGGGCGCACTGACTATAAATGACACTGTCTCCAGGGCTTGCCCACAGTTATGGGACACCACACCTGTGGCTAGCACCCCTTAAAGGTACAGTCTCCACACAGCCCATTGGAATGCAAGGGACAATAGTTCCATGGCCCTTTGGTAAGAAAGGGACTCTGTTGTTACAGCCTGATCAAAGCCCGAAACACACTATTCCTCTGGCCTGCCAATAGAAACAGCAAACCATATTTAGGGCCTGATGCAAAGCACGGGACACTGGCACTGCAGCCCTCCTACTCACTCCTATTTGTTGGGCTCTATAATAGAATAGAGAACACTATATCCAGGGCCTCCTGCTCTTATAGATGATATGGCGCCTGGGGCTGTTATGTAATCATGGGACACCATCATGGGCTTGACACATTGTGTGACACCAATTTAGCGGCATGCCTTGGGAACTCCAGGAGGCGGGGCCTACTCTGCTACTTCTAGCCCCTTGGCCGCAATTCCATGGCTACCCTGCTGCTAACAGTCCTTCGGCAGCAGTGGCCATCCCTGGTTCTCTGGCCGCATTGCTGCGGCATACCGTTCGTTTGCCGTGATACCGCAGCTGTACTTGTCATAGTGGCAGCCACCACTGCCGCCCGGCCATGATTGGTTACAGCCATCACAGCTGCGAACTTGACGACCAGCATAAGGTATCAACTTGTGGCACCCATTGTATTGGAGACATGCACTATTCCCATTCATGCCGATGTGTTCCCTGTGTGATTTCTGCCTTATTGTTAACCTGGCCGGGTGTTGCAGCCACAGCTCAGGTTTTGGCTGGCAACATTATATCACAGTGTTGCTTTGGCCGATATTTGATTAACCAATTATTGTTGTGATGAACATATATGTGTATTCATACAATGTTTACCTACGGCGGCGCTCCAAAGACTCCTCCCATTTCTGCCGCAATGCATTTGGTGCACGGGTTAGCATCTCAATGGCCTCCATCCTTTTTGCACAATGCTGCATCACCTCCATATGATATTAAAGGGCATTGTCCGAGCTCCGCAAGATATTGTCGCAGAAGTACCGTGCATTTGACAAGGCCTCGTCCGAGGTATATCCAACGGTGAGTAGAATGGTGAGCTTTCTATCGGCAACCTGGCAAAGCTTTAGTACCTAACACAACACGAATAAGGGAGCATACCAGGTCCGCCGGAAAGAATGCCTCTGCCTCCGATACCATGTCCTGCAGTGGCCGCGTGCTGTACCCTGCCGTACATGCGCCGTGGCCATTAACCCACCACGAGTTTGCCACTTGCAGTGTACTTGGAACCTGGACTTCGGTGGCCTTGGCATGATAGACATTCAACTGTCGCATTGCCACATACAGTCTTGCCGGCGGCAGATTTTCTAGTACGACCATTCTGTGCACCCTGCTTGCCATCATTGGCAATATCATCTTCGCACCCATAGCCTGGCATGCGGCAAGCACACGTTCTAAATTTGCCTGGGGGCTCATGAGTGTGTTAATCAAATGTAATCATTCTCCACTTACCACTTCCGTTTGTACGTTTGCATACCATTCAGCTGTGGCCAGCATCCCCTCGGGCTGTTGTTGAACCACGTGCACCAACCGTTGAAAGCAGACTCCAACGTATTGCAATACCATGGACAGTTCACAGGTTTTGCACAGTTCGGATGTGTTATTCATGATTGATGGTGTGATGGCCGATTCACCCTAAGCCTTATAACATTCAGCTAATCAATGTTCTCACGGTCCACATGTCACCTGATGCATAATTACCACATTGTGCAACCGGGCATGTGTTGTTTCGCACTGGCCAATTGCCGATCAGCCTTGTTTAGTGGATCTAGCTGAGAATGGAATGTGTTGCATTGCCGTTTGCAAACAGATGTCCGCAGCTTGCTGCTCATCCCCCACTAAAATTTTTACTCCCCACATTGTCAAAAGTTGTCCTGTGTCCAATGGCCGATGCAAATGCCGTGCCATCCAACTATACTTTGTCCGACATCATGGCATCATATATGCGGCGCCGCTTCCTGAATAAAGCATTCCCAGATTTAAATTCCCCCACCCTGGAAACACTTCTGTCCCTGCCGGTGGATGCAACTGTAGCCATGAACCAAATTGTATCCACCATCACACAGGCATATCATAATCGGAGTGAGCCAATTCTTGTATAGTTAAATTATCCTTCCTTGATATCCACTTCAGTTTCCTGCGGCATTGACTTGATTAGGTTGTCTGAAAGCCTCGGACCAATGCAATCCGGCACAAATGAGCAACAGGAGATTAGGGTCCTCCATAGACATCCTTCCTCATTGACTGGAACCCTTTCCCGGCCCACCATTATTCTGGGAGAAGGCGACACAATTGCATTGTGGTATCTTCCTGGAGCTCTAGCTCCCTGCATCCAAGTATGGTATCATTCCACTCTCATTGTCCACTGTTGAGGCCTTTGTTTCTAGGAGCACATCGCGGTGTGAGTCAAAGTGTGGATTTGGGTCGGAGTAATAACCCAAACACAACACCAACAAAGGACTACGAAAATGTGCGAGTGGTGGTTTACCTCCGTGGTGTCCAGAGAGGATATGCTGAGGAGGGGGGAAGGGGATCTACACCAACAGGGTGATGCAGACGGTGATGCAGGATACTCCTGGGGTACAGGAGTAATAGAAGACGAAGGGGATAGGGGTCTGGACTCTTCCTAAAGCCTAGGAAGTGTCAAAGCAGGGATTGGGTTGACTGAGACTGAAACAGTGATACTACACCTAGAGATTGGTGCAGCAAGGGGACAAGGGGGCTCCTGACGTCCAGAAGCAATGAGAGATGAAGGATTGACTGGCTAGACTCCGCTTGAGCGTAGAGAAACACTTGGACTTGAATAGACTGAATAAACTTGAGATATCAGAGCCTTTAGACCTTCACTGAAGCCTACAAGACTCAAAGAACTGAGGGGATACTGACTGAGAGTGTCTGAGAGAGGGATAATTTCATGCAATTGGGTCTTCTTTTACTGGGCTGAGCCCAGGGGTTTAAATACATGGGGGGGCACAGCATTAAAGTACAAAAAGAGAAGGGAGTAAGCAGAATTTGTCAAGGATTGGTAAGGGATTGGTAAGAGCTTTGTAAGGGGTTTGTAAGCGATCAATAAGCAAGGGATAAGCAGGAATGAGTAAGCATAGGAAGCATGAATAAGCTGCTGAGTAAAGGAATGAGTAAGCTGCATGACAAGATTGATTGGTAAGGGAGTGAGTCATCAGCTGAGTAATATACCAAAAATGCGAAAGGGATAGAGTAATACTGATGACAAGAGAGCATCAGTAAGCAAGGGATGAGTCACTGCACAGCAGAAGGAGTCATTGATGCACAGCCTAAGAAGTTTGATGGGGGGCTGTGTACCATCAGGAATTTGATGGGACAACTATGGGGAAGATCTGAGATAAACAGGGGAATTGATCCGAGACAAAACAGCCACAAGAAGGGTACCAGGGGTCCAGAGGTCTTTTTGGGGGGTCAGCATACACTAAGGTATAGTGCATGTGTTCTAGCACCGCTGAAGCGCAACCATGGGCTCCCTTGATGAGCTCTCTTCTGGGAAAGAACGAGAGAGGGTTCTTCTTCCTAATAGCACTATAAAGTGGGGGGGAATAACTGTCATGGTGCTGGGGGACGTCATCTGAAAGTAGGGAAGTGGATAGAGTATTGAATTTGACACATCCAGGGAAGCGAGACGAACGACAGAGGAAGATGGACATGGCAAGTATCTGGGAGGAAGGGACCATAGGCTGAGGGCTCAGGGGACACAGAGACGACCAGAGAAGACTTCTCAAGCTTGACAATAGACCTAAGATGACCAAAGTACGTCCTTGACGCAGGACTGACGAGGAGAACGCGCTGACCGAGAACGAGAGGGACTGAGGGAGCAGGCTGGGAAGATATGTGCCAGGAAGTGCACAGGAACTCTTGGAGAGGCTGTCCTAAGAGCAGGACATAGTGGAGATCTGCAGCAATAGCGGAGAAATGATCCAGAGAAAATACGGACTCCATAGTGAGCGATGAAGCGAACGTCTGGATTGCGGGGGGAATATCTCCGTGGGAAATGAACGGATTTGCGTCGGAACTTGACAGGCAGATAGACCATGTTCTAGGCTCTCTGACGGTATAGTCACGTGCCTGATAGCTTCAGAAACGACGGAGCTATTCAAAATATCGGAATGCCGGCACTGGGCGCCTAAAAATGATGTTTGGGCGCTAAAAATCATTTCTTCTCTTTCTCCTTCGTTTCTCCATCAATTCTTCGGCTTCTTTGATCGTTCTGGTATGGGAGTTGGACTGCAGATGTGTGCATTCCTTTCTCATACCACAATTGACATTATTCCTTCAGTTTCTTCTGCTTCTTGGCGGTTCTCGTGCGATAGATGACTGTCTGCATTGGCATTCATCTCTCGCATCAGGATAGTCTTCTTGTGCGATAGATGGCTATGATGAGGGTCCGTCGTGCTTATCCTTTGCATAAGGATCATTTGATATAGGCGTTATCTTCCATGTTCACTGTACCAAACCTGTTTGGTGCGTGACAACGTGTTCCCAGAATTGTGCATGCGATCCAGATGCAGCCTCAGGAGATGATTCTGCCTCCATTGGGGAGGTGGGAATCAGCTGGCTTGATGCCAGGCTGGATGGCGATGCCGGGCTGGATGGTGATGCCGGGCTGGATGGTGATGCCGGGCTGGATGGTGATGCAGGGACTGAGGATGCCGGCATCAATGGGGATGACGTCCCAATACGTGGCACGTGCACTGGAGAGGGCGGGATCCATGCGGCCATCGTGGGGGATGGCGACGGTGGCATCCATGCTTGCAGTTGGGTCCCTTGGGATGATGGCCGAACCGATGGGGTAGTTGGCATTGACGCCTGCGACCGAATGGTGAGGGTAGATGGCACATTGGATGGACCTGCAGCGATTGGAGGAGATGGTGGCATCCAAGCCTGGGATCTAGTCGTGGGGGTTGCTGCACGCATCTCATGTGCTGAGGGGCCAGGGAGGTTAATCGGAGCTGATTGCGAGTGGGCCAGTAACTGATCGTTTGCCGCTGTTGCTTGTCTGTTGCTGTCCACAGACATTGCATCCTTGTTCCTCACAGACACATTTGCGCTCGTTTCACCTGTGCGCATCCCATGGCGTGGGGGAGAGGGTGGCATCCAGTCCATGCTTGATGGCAGGTGTTTGTCGACAATGGATGGAGGCGGGTGCCACACTGGCAGTGCAGGAATGGCTGATAACGATGTCATGCAGATCAGCTCAGAGGAGAGAAATTACTCACTCAATTTCCACGGACTTGCGCTATCAAATCTGACAGACTTAGGTGGCATGGCGGTAGCAAAGATGCAAGTTGACAAGATGGAATTGACATGGAATGGAAATCACAATTGAATGATTATATAATAATGGTTTCCATATATAGTTCATCTATCTCACCACTGGAAAGATTGGCATAGTTGCATAGTGCCGATAGTGGGCAAGTGCCAATGTTATACAAGTGCCGATTGTATTACGAATGTATGTCCTGCCGCTGGGGTGTGTGCCAACTGTCTACCGTATGCATGTGCCAATGGAATGCTGTGCTGATTACAGTATGTTACCCCTATCAATACCTAATGCCGCCATCCATGGCAATTATATATACTCTTGCTATTTATGTATATTGGTGTAGAGACGCGCACGTCTCTAGGTGCATATCCGCGCATTAGAGCTCGTTTGGCCAGGAGCTATGGAGTGCAGGTATCCATGCACACTGGAGGTGCTCTAGCGCATGCAGGACTCTCTGTTAGGTGCGCATACATCAGTTCCACAGAGCTATGGCCTTCCATCTGTGTCTCGAGCTCCTTCGGTCACCTGCAGCAGTGTCTGCGCGCTCAGTGTGCACCAGGCCTTCAACCGTGCTACTCAGCACAGCCACCCGCACAGCTCGCACCCACTAGCTCTCCAACGTGCAGCCTTGTGCGCTCGGTAGTCCCCTGTGAAGGTCCCGCATCAGCACTCTCTCTGTGTCTCTTCCTGCACACACTTCAGCCACTCAGAGCAGCATCGAGTTGTCTCCACTTGCTTGCGCATCTCAGCACAGCCACACGCGCACTCCATGCGCACTCCTGCACCTGTTAGCATGCTCTCCAGCCCACAGTGCTGCGCGTCAGGGTCCTGCCCCCTCCAGTGGTCCCCCAGGCTGGTCCAACGTCATCAGGGACAGTATCTGGCATGTTCCGCTTTGTGTCTCCATTCCGCTCCTTCCCTCTCCTGTGTGTCACCTTTCCAGGGCTTGTTCCTGCTCCTGGTGCCTCAGGGCACGTGCGCTTTTCCTTGTTTAGAAGGATGCCATCACTATCGGTCTGTTGTTCGCTCCCTATTCGTTTCTGCATCTCTCTCTCTCATTTTACGTTCTAGAAGTGCCAGGGTCCACACTACCGCTCCCCATTTAGCTAGGATCATCGCTTCTGTGTGCTTCTTGCGCGCTTTCCCTTGTTTAGCCTTCCCATCATGTACCTACACTTGTTTCACTATATAGGCCTCGTCCACACAAAAATAGGAGTTTCTTTTTCCGCCCCCATCTGAGTGTCTAAGTGCGAGTCCTGTCATTTCCGGTGTTTCTCTGTTGTTTCTCTCGTGTCCTGCCGTTCTCTCTTTGATTTCTGACGACCCTAGGCGACCCTATTCGGTGCTCCGATGATTTCCAGTGGTTTCCGCTATTCCCGGCTCTCCCTAGCACATGTTTACACACACTAGGCAACCTCCCTACTCCCTAGTCGTGCACTCCCTGCGCATTTTCGCTGCGCTCCTCACCCCTACTCTGCTCTCTCAACTCCTGGAACCCCTGAGCACGCTCCTGCGCTCTATTCTCCTTAGCTCTCCTAGACAAGCCAAACCAGGTCTCCTTGGGCGGACACCCATTTTCGCGCCTTCAAGGGACTATTCCCCTACATCGGTAACATTGAAGAATTACTCCAGAGGTAAATCTTGCATTTGCCGGTGTCATGCACCAAACAGGTTTGGTACAGTGAACATGGAAGATAACGCCTATATCAAATGATCCTTATGCAAAGGATAAGCACAATGGACCCTCATCATAGCCATCTATCGCACAAGAAGACTATCCTGATGCAAGAGATGAATGCCAATGCAGACAGTCATCTATCACACGAGAACTGCCAAGAAGCAGAAGAAACTGAAGGAATAACATCAATTGTGGTATGAGAAAGGAATGCACATGTCTGCAGTCCAACTCCCATACCAGAACGATCAAAGAAGCCGAAGAATTGAAGGAGAAACGAAGGAGAAAGAGAAGAAATGATTTTTAGTGCCCAAATGTCATTTTTAGGCGCCCAGTGCCGGCATTCCGATATTTTGAATAGCTCCGTCGTTTCTGAAGCTATCAGGCACGTGACTATACCATCAGAGAGCCTAGAACATGGTCTATCTGCCTGTCAAGTTCCGACGCAAATCCGTTCATTTCCCACGGAGATATTCCCCCCGCAATCCAGATGTTCGCTTCATCGCTCACTATGGAGTCCGTATTTTCTCTGGATCATTTCTCCGCTATTGCTGCAGATCTCCACTATGTCCTGCTCTTAGGACAGCCTCTCCAAGAGTTCCCGTGCACTGCCTGGCACATATCTTCCCAGCCTGCTCCCTCAGTCCCTCTCATTCTCGGTCAGCGCGTTCTCCTCATCAGTCCTGCGTCAAGGACGTACTTTGGTCATCTTAGGTCTATTGTCAAGCTTGAGAAGTCTTCTCTGGTCGTCTCTGTGTCCCCTGAGCCCTCGCTTCAGCGGCGCTAGAACACATGCACTATACCTTAGTGTATGCTGACCCCCCAAAAGACCTCTGGACCCCTGGTACCCTTCTTGTGGCTGTTTTGTCTTGGATCAATCCCCCTGTTTATCTCAGATCTTCCCCATTGTTGTCCCATCAAATTCCTGATGGTACACAGCCCCCCCATCAAACTTCTTAGGCTGTGCATCAATGACTCCTTCTGCTGTGCAGTGACTCATCCCTTGCTTACTGATGCTCTCTTGTCATCAGTATTACTCGAGATGACAAGAGTTGGTGCACTGGGCACAGAAGGCAACTAGTAAAGGTAGTATGCAGGTCACAGGAGGTGACCGGAGTTAGTGCACAACCAGGAGTTGACCAGAGTTAGTGCGCAGCCACAGGGAGTGACCAGAGTTAGTGCACAGGCACCGAAGGTGACCGCAGCTGGTGTGCAACCACAAGACACAACCGGAGTTAGTGTGTGGTGCACAGGAGATGACTGGACAAGGTCTAGATACCACAGACAAGAGTGTCAAGGATGCAAAGAGCGACTAGAAAGAACAGACACAGAGGACAGACAGAAGGACAGACACAAGACTGTCAAGAGCAAAGGTAGGGAGCAAAGACTAGTGGATGGCCTGCTGCATAGGTCCGGAGTTGGCTGGAGTTTCAACAGAGCGGAAAGATTTCCGAGTGCAAGGAGTGACATTTTCACTAGAGGGAGCCCAAGTGAACAGTAGGGCGACCGGAGTTTTGAGCTAAAACATCGGAGTTGGTTATAGAGTGTTCTAAAGCACTGCGGAGTACTCCCAGTGGAGTTGGGGAGCTGGAGCGGACCAAGATGCTGGAGTACCAAGGTGTTAGACACCCAAGTAGCTGCAGAGAGACAGGATATGATGTCCGAGATTGCTGAAGGCAAGGGAGCGGACAAGGACAGCAGATACAATGCCTGGAGATGGCTACAGAGCATAGACAATGATTTCCGGATAAAGCTGAGGGTTTCCGATGCTGGAGAAAGGATGGAAAGCCAGAATTCAAAAGTCCGGAGTAGCCAAGAGTCTAGATAGACAAAAACAGACATGATGCCACAGAATGGCTGCAGAGTGCAGACAAGGTTTCCAGGTGGAGCGAAGAGTTTCCAAGTCCCAGAGAAGGGACAACAAGCCGGAAAACCAAAAGTCCGGAGTTGATGAGGGTCAGAGCAGCCAAAGGAAGGCAAAGGTAGGTGCAGGCAGCAGAGCTGGTGACAAGCCAAGGCAACAGAGTGTAGACAAATACTTCCGAGTCAGCCAGAGAGTTTCCAAGTCCAAAGAAAGGACAAGAGGGCGGAAATTCAAAAGTCCGGACCAAACAAGGGTTTGTAAAGCCGGAGTAAGATAGGGGTGGCCGGAGTTGATGCCCTAAAGAAGAGCAGTCATCGGAAATAAAGTACAAAGGACTTAGAGCAAAGTCCAGGAGTAGTTGCCAGTCAATGCGGGCGACCGGAGATGGTCAGAGCGGAAAGTCCGGATAGGACGAGTCATAGAGCACAATGCTCAGGAGTACAGTGGCCAGGATTGGCCGGACATGAGTGGACATGAGTGATAGACAAAGAGTGTGGGTTTATGCATATCGGAGACAGTAAGTTCAGAGCCATGGCGGGTGAATTTGCACGAGTTTTGGTGAGATCAAATCTACTGTCAAGACCGGTTCTCCTCAACGATCTTACTAGAACAAGTGCACCAAAAGGAGGGGTGGTGGTGAATCCTTCGTAGAGTTCCAGAGCATTCTCAATTGGGGTTAGAGCCACTAGGTGGCTTGCAAACGTCTGCAAAATGAACGGAGAGAGAAAGGACTTGGTCATCTATGAAGGAAGTAGTGTCAGCAGATTACCTTGTTTACCAATGCTATGCACCTGAATAGTGACCAGGTCATCAAGGGCCTCAACACAGCCATACAGAAATGGCAGTCCAGGGCTTAACACCAACTCAACGTAGTCCTTGTGGGCCTCAGGGTTGCTGTACTTGGTGTCCGAGGCCCAGTGAGCCTCCACAGCAGGAGGCCCTCCACGTTATGACTGCATTTATGTGGCTAAGGGAGGTACAGACACAGAGGGGTTTCGTAGTCTAATTGTGGGAAGGGTGTGCTTATTCTTTTCTTGTGTACATGTGGGACATGACTACTCGTGTGCATTAGTGGACTGGTTTATCCCGATTGGTGATGAGCCGGATGAGGTGACGGGCATGTGGATTGTGGTACCAGAGGTGGATAATGATGGATGTTGTGTCCAATCTGTTGTTTCTCTGGATTCAGTGGTACAGGGTGCACATCTTATAGGAGTTTATGGCAGTGAGTTTATTCCTGTCGAGCTCCACTTCTCCGAGTCTCTAGATGCCTTTAAGACTTACTATGTTAATAAGTACATTGATCACCATGCAAATATGCTTGTATTTTAGTTACAACCTGCCAGTCTGAGTGTTGGTGTGCAGTCTGTTGTTTGGACAACACATGTACTCTTCCTCTTCGTGGTCTGATCAGACTGATAGGCTCTGGACATGACCTGAAATGGTGTCTGTAAATATGTCTGTTGTCATGGCAGTCTGATTGGTCTGATAGGTCTGGACATGTCCTGAAATGGCATCTGTAAATTGTCTGACATCATGCCTTATGAAGGCTATGAGCGGACGTAGTGCGTGAGAGCGGTGTGCAGTGGAGACGTAAGGCGAGGCACTCAGAGTAAGCAGTCAAGAGATGAGGGTGCAGAAGGTCATCTCCTATTTGTCGGAGCTATGTATTTATACTACCTATTGACTATGATATCATACTCGTCATCATTGTGGCTGACACCGAGTTGCTGCAGCCTCACTACGACTCAACACTCCCCTTCAAAGAGGGGTCAGCCCTAATTCTGCTGAGTGTAAGTGATGTTTTGGCTTAGGTAGAGGTTTAGTAAATATGTCTGCTGTCATATTAGCAGTAGGACAATATTTTACCTCTATTATGCCTTCTTTTACCTTCTGCCTAATATAATGATTCCTTGTATCAAAATGCTTAGTTCTTTTATGATATTGGGGATTTTGGGCTATAGCCAAAGAGCCACTATTATCACCATAAATTAAAATGGGTTTTGGTTGGCTAAATTCCAACCCCTTTAACAGATTACATAACCAGACTGCTTCTCTGGTTGCATCTGCTAAGGCAATATATTCTGATTCAGTTGAGGATAGAGCAACATCAGTCTGCTTCTTAGATCCCCAAGAAATAGCTCCCCCATTCATAAGAAATACATACCCTGAGACAGAGGTAAGATCATCATTATTAGCATAACTGGCATCTGAATATCCCAGAAAGTGATTCTCTCCAGGTTCAGGCCTATTAACCCTATAGGTTATATCATAGTCTTTGGTTCCTGAGAGATAACATAAAATATGTTTAGCTGCTGTCCAGTGGGACATATTGGGGTTAGCCATAAATGAACCCAATCTGTAGACAGCATATGCTATATCAGGCCTAGTAGCCACAGCTAAATACATTAGTGAGCCAATCAAAGATGCAAAACTTTTGGAGAAATTGATAATCAGATGCTAAACTTTTAGGGCAATTCCCTTGCTGATAACCCTCTGACTCCCCTTCAGAAGGATTGAGTTTTATATTAGGATCCATAGGCATGCCCACAGAGTTAGCATCTGCCATACCCTGTTTTTGGAGGATCATTCCCAGAAATTGTTTCTGAGAAATTACTAAAGTATTATTAGTTCGATCACGATCAATTTCAATGCCTACAATTTTGGAAGGTTCTCCAAGATCAGTAATCTCGAAGGTAGATTGTAACTCATGTTTTAGATCTTTCATGAGTGCTGGATTGCTAGCAAAGAGGAGTAGGTCATCGACCCATACAGTAATGATCTCAATCCCTTCTGTTTTATGTCAGGAGTAAGTACATGGATCTACCATGGAAGGTGTCCAGCCATGAGACTCCAACTGTTGATTAAATTCAAGGTTCCATTCACACCCTGCTTGTTTTAATCCATATAAGGATTTTATTAAACAGCAAACACGGCCTGAGCCATCATCATATCCTTCAGGCTGATTCATATATAATTCTTCTTTTATTTTACCATTTAAATAAGCCCCCTTAACATCCATCTGTTAAATCTCCCAATTCTCTGATAGGGCAAGAGCTAATAAGGTACAAATAGTTTCCAGAAGTTACATGGCCAATACAACGAGGCCGACACTTTGGAGGCTACTGGCGGAAACTGATAGAAATCTCTAACAAGAATAACATGTACACCTCCGAATGGCTCTGCGAACTCGCGGCCCGCACGCGCGCGACAGATGATGTTGGACAGTTCGGCAAGGCATACAAAGAAAAGCTATTCTCTGTAACTATAACTACATACTCTATTTTTCTTGTATTATGGGTCTTTAGAAATGCTATGGTATACTCGTAGACAAGGTGCCTGCCGTCTCCGACGGCTTTGTTCTGGACATGACATTCGCGGATGACGAAAAAAAGGTCACATTTTCCAGTCGCAGTGACCTTGTAAAATAAATTTACCTTACTGCCGACGCAGTCGGCACTTCCCCTTCCGGAGTCTATCTAAGTGGTACACCGCCACGACCTCCTCTGTTGGCCAATCTCCCATTCCTCCTTTTTTCATCTCCTTGACGCCGGACGTCACAACCATGCAGCTCAGCCAAATTTTGAAGACGGTCTGGAGAGGGAGAGTGTTTAGGCACCGTGGAGGCAAGTTCATACTTCTCCGTGTAACTATTGTCACTGACCAATGTACCTTTACAGCACAAAGCATCCCAGGCAAATCTAAGAAGAAATATTATTTACTGAGTGAAGCACAATTGAACAAGTTGTATGACGATGATACAAAAATGTTTGAATATTTGGACGACTGCGAGCGTTACATTCGCCAAGTAAGAGTTTTGTAAGTGGGTTTGTTGCATCAAGTACTAATCGATCACCAGATTCAAAATGCTCTCGACAATGACCTACGAGCTACAACTGGTCTAACCATCGTTAGAAAGGACTCAGAGAAGAGTGAACACCGCTAGTTTGTTGAGCATAAGTCCGACTGTGCACGCGCGCACTGATCATCCCTTCCCAAGTATCGTCGTCTCAATTTATGGTACTTGAGCCTGTTACTATAGGACTCCAGCTAGCACATTCGCGCCGATCAGCCTGGGAATTTGTCTTTCGGACGGAGAAGGCACATACACACAGAGCAGTACTGTGTTATGTATGTATGTGTCTTCTCCGTC